>BPLQ01007986.1:1626662-1743822 GCA_021605075.1 Caerostris darwini | reverse complement strand
AATTGGAAATGTTATATAATTTAATTTGTAATGAAATTTGATTTAGGAAATGTTTGTTTGTAAGAAAATTTTGCATTTTTTTCTTGGCTGCACATGTTTTATTAAGCATTAAATTCTCTGTTTACTTTCTTTATTACATCATTACTTATTTAGTATCTTTTTATGTTATCTTAGATGCATTTATGTTTTTGAATACTATTCAATTTTTTTATAATTTATTCATTGTTATATAACCTTTACCTCCAAGCTATTTAAAATTACCTCTTTATATAATTCGGTTTCATGAAATTCATTCAATTAAAAATTTTTTATTGGTATAGATATTTGTGAAAGAGTAATAAATCTGCCACAAACATATAAAAATAAAATGTTTAGATGTTTATTTATTATGTAATCTATTAAATTCAATAAATATTTGTAATTTATTAAATTTTAGTTGACCTAATGCTTATCATTCCTTTAACTAAATTGAATACGTCATTTTTGCACCTTATTTAATCATTATTTTACGTTATTTTTAATTTAACAATCAATTAAGTGATCTGAAGAAATATATTCAAAGAATAATCGCCCTTACTAAATTAATATCATGTCTTTTAATTATCTATTAGCACATTATTCAGAACTATGTAAAGGTTAGTTAAATTTAAAGATATAAAATTATTATTTAATTAATATTTATTTTTAACAACATGAATTGTTTTTTGTTTTTATTTAACAAAACATTAATATTAATTCAAAATGTTTCTATATTATTTACGATAAATAAGAAAAAAAAAATATATTAAAAGTATTCAAAATAGATGTGAGGAATGCCTTTAATTTCACTTTAGTTTAAATTATGAACACATTTTTAAATATGTGTATATATATGTTTTTGTTTATATATATTAATGTTTTTATTTAACACAATATAAATTGATTTCCATCATTTTATTTTATCTACATCTAAATGTAGTTTTCAGTAACTATATCTACATTTATGCGTTATGTTTTAAATGAAATGTAAAGTAAAATGTTAAAAAAATAAATTTTTTATGTATATGGTACGTCTTACTAGATCTAGAGGTAGATGTAGGTAATATTGTGTGTTAATAGATGTTGATAATTAACTCACTTCTCTAACTTTTTGCTAAATTTAGATTTTCTTAATTAAATTTTTGTCAGATAACTATTATAGGAATATTATGCAAAGGAATCGTGTTATAAATTTTCCAAAGAGAGCTAACAGCATTCTAAATGTCGAATGTGAACATTTCTGAACAATGGCAGTCATATCAAAGTGCAATTAATCACCAGTTAATTAAAAATCATTAAATTAACAAAATAATTAACTAATCATCACATCATCCTTGAATTGAAAATCATAATTTTAAGTAAACTAAATAATAATTTTTATGTATAGATGGTACGTCTTACTACATCTAGATGTAGGTATGGATAACATTATTTTTGTAAATATAGATATGGATAAATCCCTCATTTTTTTAAATTTTAGTTCGAAATATAACTTTACTTGATTAAATTTTATCTCAGAGAACTTTAATAGAAATACTTTGCAAAGTTATCATGTTATAAATTTTCAAAGACAGCTAACAGCATGCGTGTTTTCATCTTAATGTCATAGTGTAAACATTTCTGAACAATGGCAGTCATATCAAAGTACAATAAATCAGCACCTAAATAAAAACTCATTATCTTAAAGTCATTAACTAAACATCAACTTATGCTCGAATTGAAATTCATAAATTAAAATAAAATAAATAAATTTTAATAAAATTATAATATATATGGTACGCTTTTTACTACTTCAAGATGTAGCTGTGAATAACATTATGTTTGCCAACATAGATGTAGATAAATAGCTGCCTTTTCTAAATTTTAGCTTGAAATATAGCTTTTCTTGATTAAATTTCATGACACAGAACTGTAATAGAAATACTTTGCAAAGGCATCATGGCATCATGTTATAAATTTTCCACAGTGTGTATCTTCATCTAAATGTCATAGTGTGAGCACTTCCTAACAATGGCCGTCATATCAAAGTGCAATTAATCACCAGCTTATCCTTAGATTAAAAATCATAGATCATGGCATAATTAGTATGCATATTTCACTATCGGAAAATATCGGAGGGAACTGACGCGAAACTGCAACAGAATAATTTCATTGGAGGTCCTTTTTCGGAGAGCATGTTACAATTTACATAATTGAGTCGTTCTTTTCTAAACGCCCGAGGGACTTTAATCAAAAGATTGCCTTCTTCGAAGCTTGCCTGCGAAGAAAAATGGAAGCAAGATTCAGATGAAAAGGCACTTAACACAAAAAGAACTTAAAGATGATTTATAATATATATCCTGTGGGAGATAAATATATATATATATGCACTTATGAAAAGTTTTATTTTGCTTTTGAATAGATATTCTATCGGATTTATTAGTTTAATTGATGAAAGTTATCTTCAGATTTTTCTGAAATTAATTTGTGTGTGAGAAATTTAATTAAGATTTATAATATTTTTTAATTGCTACACATTTTCACGCGAGTCATTTTGATACACGACACACATTGCCGCACATTTACACTACACTTTACACTACACTTTACACTTACACACAGTGCTACATCCATAGCATCGCTGTGGCCCGAGCTGTGGCACCGAGCACCATAACGCTAGTCACTCGGCCATCAGGCCCCTTTTCTGTAAATATGCATGATAAAACTGTAAATCATAAAGTCTTATGAGGGATCTATTCATATAGATGTATCAAATTCAGCGTTCCTCAGGGTGAACCCTGATTGGGGTATGTATACGCTTAAACCATGTTTTGCCAAGAGAATATTTAATGAATATCCACAAGAGAATCATTTGGAGAATTAAACTATACCCTTTCATGCCCGAACCCATTAGTAGAATTTTCTGATCTACAGATTTATCTTGCCTATTCCAAGAAAAAGCGGCCTGATGGCCAGTGACAACTAAAGGCTTCGGATTCGAGATCGGTGGTGTCATATCTGACTGAGATAAAAATATATATATATTGCTACGAAAGTTTTTATTTTCTATTATATTTATTAAGTTAATTGATGAAAGTTAATCTCCAGATTTTTCCGAAATTAATTTCTGTAAGAGAAATTTAATTAAGATTTATAATATTTTTTAATTATACACATTTTAACGTGAACCATTCTGCTACATGTATTTCACATAGATGTAACAAATTTAGTGTTCCTCAGGGTGAATCCGATTACGGTGTGTCCATGCTTAAACCATATTTTACCAGAAGAATTTTAATCAATGTCCACAGGAGAATCATTTGGAGAGTCAACAATATACCCTGTCATGCTAGAACACAATAGTAGGACTTTCTGATCTACAGATTTACCTTGTCTATTCCCAGAAAAGCGGCCAGAGTGCCAGTGACTAGTGCTCTAGCGCTCGGTGCCACAGGCTTCGAGTTTGATCCACTTCGATGCCATGAATTTTTATAGTGGTTCGGAACCCACTTTAAACAGTAGGTCCCGGACAAATATAGACTATAGAGCGTTGAATGTAGGGCTGACATCCTTACTCCCGTAAAAAAAATAATAATATGTTCTGAAATCGGTCAGTAGACAGACCGCCTTGGCTCAACATGGGAGCCTTTGCGCCAATGATGATGATGATGATGATTCCCCTCCCCCCAAAAAAAATATCTACAGATTTATCTTGCGTAATGACAGAAATAATTTTTCTACATATTTATTATGCTAACGAATCAGTCTAAGGATTTTTCGTGCCTATTTATATTGTTTTTAATTTACTTATTTAACCGTTCATGATTTAATTAAAATATTTCTTTAATGTCTGCATTAAATGACTACTATAAGGGAATTGATAATTATAAATTTTTCAATGTCAAAAGATTAAAATGAAAACTAAAATAAGGAAAGAATATATTAAGAATATTCATTTTAAAAACCACTATTATTGTTAATATATTTAAAAGTAAAAATTAATTAAATTTAAAATATAAATTCATTATTTAACCAAGGTTCTTTGAAATTGACAAAATATATTATTTTTTATTTATTTAATCATTTATAATTTAATTAAAATATTCCTTTATTTTCTGCGTTCAATTGTAAGGAAATTAAGAATTATAAAATTGTGAATGTCAAAAGATTAAAATCAAAACAAAAATAATGTTATTTAAAAAAAAACATTAATAAATTTAAATATTATTGATATACAACGTTCTCATCTACCTATTTATATATATATATATATATATATAATAAACTTATAACTTAACTTCTGTTATTGTACGGAAATATCTGGTATTGTCTGGTTACCATAGAAACAGGCCTTGCTTCTCTATTTGCTTAAAGATACGCAAAGTCTGCTAATATTAATTAATTAAAACAGAGATATATGGCATTCCTGTATTTTATGTTCTACTAAAGGGAAGTTTTTGCGCACAATTTGTGTTCATGTTTGCATTAAGAGTCTCTTAAATGAACTAAGAAAAAAGTATTGCTCCTTTTATTGTTTAGGAAGATTATAAAGTTCTTTAAAGAAAGATTGTGCCTCTAAATCATTGAAAATATCCCGAATAATATTCAATAAGGTAATCCGTAAGAGTTATTTTTTAGTATATTGATTGTTGTTCATCCTCCGTACAGGTGAGCATCCTTATGGCCAATTGGTTAGTTCTCTGGCATTTAATACCACATGTTACATGTTCGAATTCTGGCGGTGGCATGGATGTTTGTCAGTGGTTCGGAAACCACATCAAACAGTAGGTCTCGGTCTAATTAGTCTAAAGTGGTCAAAAAATAGCCGTAGAGCGACAAACGAATTCAAATCCATACATGAATCTCGCAATTTCAGAAAGACTGAAATTCGTTTTGTTTAATGTGTTTATTCGTTATATTCATTTGTATATATATTCGTTATATTCGTTTGTATATATATTCATTATATTCGTTTGTGTATATATTCGTTATATTCGTTTGTATATATATTCATTATATTCGTTTGTGTATATATTCGTTATATTCGTTTGTATATATATTCATTATATTCGTTTGTGTATATATTCGCTATATTCGTTTGTATATATATTCATTATATTCGTTTGTGTATATATTCGTTATATTCGTTTGTATATATATTCATTATATTCGTTTGTGTATATATTCGTTATATTCGTTTGTATATATATTCATTATATTCGTTTGTGTATATATTCGTTATATTCGTTTGTATATATATTCATTATATTCGTTTGTGTATATATTCGTTATATTCGTTTGTATATATATTCATTACATTCGTTTGTGTATATATTCTTTATATTCGTTTGTATATATATTCATTATATTTGTTTGTGTATATATTCGTTATATTCGTATTGTACAAAAATATGTGAAATATATTATCAGTAATTCCTGTCTAATACTTTAGAAAAATATTAGAAGTCTGGTTACTATAGAAACCTGCTCATTTCAATTTGCTTAGAAATGCTCAAAGTCTGCTAATGTGACATATAATAGAGATAAATAGATAACTACAGGAAATTTTTTGCACAAAATGTTCGGACATGTTTAAACTATGTGTTTTTTAAATGAACAGAAAACAAATAATATAAAAAAAATTTTAAAGTCAATTCCTACTTTTTTTTCACTGTATTGCAGAAAGTCCTTTATAAATAATTTTCATTCATTTTTTTAAGTTTATTTGGGGCCATCTATTGGTAGATATATATAACTTAAATCTAAAAGAAACTAAAATTAATTAATTAAAATTAATTACTGAATTAATAATTGAAAAAAAAACTGTATTAACTTCAAGTGTCATCCACTACAAGTTCAAAAAATGTATTTGAACTTGAGTGGAGTAATAAAAAGTATTTTATTGACGATTGAAAATTTGAACAAGATATATATAGGAAGAGTGTGATCTAATAGAAGGAATTTAAAAAGGGAATTGTTTATTTTATTGTCTAGAAAGATTATAAAGTACTTTAAGAACACTGTGTTCCTAAATCAAAAAAAAATATCACTAAAATTATTCAATAAAGTAATCCGTAAGAGTTATTTTTAGTATATTGAAGGCTGTTTTTCCTCCATACAGATAAAACTCATAATTTCAAAAAGATTAACACTCGTTTCGTCTTCGTTTTTCTACGGAAATATGTGAAACGTATTATCACTAATTCATTTCTTATACAACAGAAAAATATTAGAAGAGAACAAAAAAGAAAAAAAAAGTGTGCAGAAGAAGTGTATAGGTTTATATAATATAGGTTTCTATATTAGAAGTGTATAGAAAGCTTCAATTTACCATTTGCTTACAAATGCGTAAAGTCTTCCAATGGGATATATAATAAAGATAAGTATATAACTGAAGGAAACTTCTTGCACAAATGTTTGTACATGTTTAAACTATGTGTTTTTGAATTGAAGAAAAAATTGTCTAGGAAGATTATAAAGTACTTTAAAAGAACCCTATGCTCTCAAAAACAAAAGAAAATGTCACTAAAATTATTTTTTAGTATATTGAGGGGCTGTTTGTCTTCCCATACAGATAAAACTCATAATTTCAGAAAGATTAAAATTTGTTTTCGTTCCGTTTTCGTTTTTTTTTTTTTCGTTTCGTTTTCGTTTTTACGGAAATATGTGAAACTTATTATCACTAATTCCTTTCTAATACAACAAAGAAATATTAGAAATATGCAGAAAAGAAAAAAAGTGTGTAAAAAGAAGTGCATAGGTTTATATAATATAAGTTTCTATATTAGAAGTGTGCAGTGCATAGAAACCTCCGCTTTACCATTTGCTTAGAAATGCGCAAAGTATGCTAATGTGATATAGCAGACTTTCATCATTAGCATTAAAGACTTTAGACATTAGCAAGAAATTTCCTTTAGTTTTCTATTTGTCTTTGTTATATATGGAAAACTAAGAAAAATTTCTTGCAGATGTTTAAACTATGTGTCTTTCAAATGAAGATAAAATAAAAGGAATTGATTATTTTATTGTCTAGGAAGATTATAAAGTACTTTAAAAGATTCCAGTGCTCTTAAAATCGATGGTAACATCTCTAAAAATATTCAATAAGATACTCTACATCTGCAAAAGTTATTTCTAGTATATTGACCACTACTGTTCCCCCCACTATAGGTTGAAGCTGGAAATCCCCGAAAGAATAACATACGAAATTTAGATCGATAAAAACCCAATATGTAAAGAATTTTGGAGCAATCGAAAACCGGATGTTCCCTGGAAAAATATCGAAGTTAAAAATAAAAAACTAAATAAAAAAAAAAAAAAAAAACCTAATATTTTTTCATCCCAATTTCACAGAATTTTTAGAGATATGTGATAAAGTTTTACGTGAGTTTGAGTTTTCCGCCTATCTCCAGAAAATAAATCGAGAATTTTTCAGGTGGGATAGGAGGGTAGAGGGGGTAGGGTTGCCTCATCTTTTAGCGTGTAGCATTTTTCCGACGACAAACCAGATGAAAAAACGATAAATTTAAGTGGTGTATATATTTATCGTTTGGGTCCTTTTATGGCCATAGAGGTGAGATATATTTTCAATTGCATTGAAACGTAAACCCCGTTTTGATGGTAAAAGGTTGAGTTTTGTGTGTATTCTAAATTTATTTTGATATGTCTTATCGGAAATTGACGGAAAAACTTGTAAAAAAGAAAGTTTTACAAGCAAGCGGAATATGGCCAACAAATTTATGAAACTCGCACGTAGATATGTATGAAACCATTCTTATTTTCGGTTCTGTTTTATTATCAATAAATGGAAAATGATAACCAAAACTGAAAATCAACTAGTAAAGGAATTATAAAAACGCAATCCTATCAAACCGCTAATGTAGACTTAAAAGTTATTGCTAAATCGCTAAATTCAGCATGATATCTATAAATAGTTCCATTGATAATGAGCTATCATTGTTTGATCAGCATGATATCTAAAATTAGTTGAAATGTAACTATAATTTTAAGAGATTTTTTTTAACATAAAGAGGTTGGGTTTTACTAGGATGAAGTTTTGATTTATTTTAAATCAAAAAGCAAATGTTCAAAACTTATGTATATCACTGGAATTAAATCTGTTAATTTAAAATTTCTGTGCTAAACTTATTTTTAGAAATTATTGAAAAAATTATTTTCATAATTTTTTTATATCTTAAATCAAATTTTTTAAATAATATTTTTCCATAAGAATATTTTTACTCCATTTAAACTTTGTAAGATTTTTTTATTACATTAAGTCAATTGTTTAATTTGATCATATATAAATTGAAGTCTTTAAAATTAATGTGTTATTGACATTTGAATGTAGAAATGTTTGATATATATATATACTTATATATATATATATATATATATATATATATATATATATAGCAATGAATTATAATATATGTTCAGCAAGATTTCACTTTAAATATTGCTTTGTAAACAAAAACAAAAAATCAATTTATGTATAACTACATATTTAAATTTTAAATTAGAAATAATTTGTAAAATATAAATTATTTATATATAAGCATATATATATCACTTATACATAAATTGACTTTTTTTGTTTGCGAAACAATATTTAAAATGGAATCTTGTTGTAAATATTTGAAATTGATTATCATTTTTTGACTATCTTCAATTTTGCAGGATACATGCTTTCTGAAATAAATTGTAAATCTTATTTTGTTACATATACCTAATATATAGAGAGAGAGGCAAAGCAAATCCATCTGAAATTAAATTTTACGATGGAATAATAAAAATTATAAATTAATAAAATAATAAATAATTTAAACAAAATTTAAACCTTCCCAATCATCAAACTTCCCAATATTTCAAAGTTTAAAATTACATTCTTCTTAATAAATGTAAAGAGAAATTGATAATTCCTAGATTAGAAATGCTTTATTAAAATTACTTATACCCCTATTATGGAACATAAGAATTTTTTAAGAAAACACAAAATTATAACTTGCCTATCATACAGGTTGCTGGCTTGTCTATATAAACAGTATAAGTTATTTGAAATAATACCAACAATTAAATATACTGGGTATATTACATATCATCTTTTTCAATTGATTTTAGTAGAATTTTTTTTTTTTAATTTTGGAAATTACAAATACTTCAATAATCAAGTAATAGTATTCAGTGACAAAAATGAATAATATCTCTAAAAATTGAATTGCATTTCACTGGCTTCCATGTAAAATAAAAGATGCTTTTCTAATTTGAAGATGATTTCCTAAAATTGAACTTGGAATTTCGTTTCGTTTCGTTTGAAATTCCTTTGAAGTTAATGGAAAATATTGCTAACATAAATACTGTATTAAATATTTAACTTTATGTTAAGATATTAAACGCCAAAGCCTAACTCTGCATTATAAAGCGACATTAAATGTCTCACAGAATATGGCTTTCTTAAGACATTGAATATTGAATATTAATAATGTCTTAAACAGACTAACAATTCAGTTTCGTAAATTGAAAATAAACAAATATGACTGCATTCCATTGACAATAAAAGTAGCAGTAATGCAAGTCATTTCTGGGAATCAAATGATATCTTCCTACATATATTTTCTATGGTTAAAAAGAGATTTCTCCAGAACTAGCACCGACTTACACTGCACATTTTCCAAAGAAAGTGCGTTATGGCAATTTCCGCTTATTTCCGCTCCATTTGAATGTTAGAGAAGATTTATATCTCCACGCTCTTATCTAGAAGCCATAAATCTTTTATATTCTCTGAGGTGTTGAGCTTCTGTATTACGCGAAGACGTACTTTCCATTGTGTTCCCTGCTGAAGAAATGCTAAGCCTTTGTGATAGATTTTTTAAAAAATGCTTTCTCCTAAATAAAAATATTACACCATGTTGTTGTCAAGTGCTGCGAATTAAGGTTATGATCTTAGAATTTTAATTTTTTTTAGTAATTGTTTTTCGAATATCTGTAGGAAATTGTATTGTATGTTTGAAAAATATTCAATTCTTTAATTTATTATAACTTTGTAATTCAATTTATTATAACTTTGTAATTCAATTTATTATAACTTTGTAATTTGTTTATTCAAATGCTTTAAGATTTTAGATGAAAAATATTATGATATCACTTACTATGAACGAGAATTAAATTTATCCACAAATAAAAATTTTATGTATGTGTTGATGTCATATAGCGTGAAAAATTTTGTGTCTTGTGTCTTCTGTTAAATGTGTCTTCAATTTTTTAAATTTATTTTAACATTGAAAATTTTAGCATGCATTTAAAAATTATTAAATTATTCATATCTTTTAAGATTTTGAATGAAAAATATTATGATATCCTTTATTATGAATGAAAATTAAATTTTCCCACAAATAAATATCTTATGTATGTGATGATGTCATATAGTGTAAAAGTTTTGTTTCTTGCGTCTTCAATTTTTTAATTTATTATAAATTTGTAAATTTTAGTAGGGATTTAAAAATTATTAAGTTATTCAAATCCTTTAAGATTTTCCACGAAAAATATTATGTTATCCTTTACTGTGAACAAAAATTAAATTTACCCACAAATATAAATATGTATGTGTTGTTGTCAAATAATGCGAATTAAGTCTTTGATCTTAGGTAGATCTTTTTAATTTTCTGGTAGTATTTGTTAGTAAAAAAAGTGTAGGAGATTTATTCACATGTCTGAAGATTTTTCAATCTTTTAATTTTATTATAACTTATGTTAGTATGCATTTAAAAATGGTTATCTTATTCAAATCTAAGATATTACTTTAAATAATTTATTCATCATTCTCCATGAAACAAAAATTAAATTTCAGATTAAATAATAATAAAAAAAATGATTTATATGTTTTTTTTTATTAAAATACATATTAGATGAAAGAAAATATTCAAATTTTCTCCACAAAATATTATTAAAATATAAAAGAAATCCCTATAGATGAAAAATCAGATTGTAATTGAAAAAGGCAAGCATTGTTATAATTAATTAACTTACCATAAAATGCTTTTTTTTTGTTTTTGTCATTTACTTCATAACTGAATGATATTATTAACCGTATTCTTAAAGAAAAATTCCACATTTATTTCAATGAATTTAAAAAAATTTGGATTTACTTGAAAAAATGTAAAAGTTAACATTTAATTATATTTGATCCAACGTATAAATGTCTGAATATTTTTTAAATCTTTTCTCGTTCTGCATTAAACAATGTTATATTAAGAAATATAAATATTTAGTTAAGCTAATTAAAAACAAATAAAGACTTTTATTTACTTCTTTTGTTTAAATGTGTATAAAAAGCAGAACTAAATAAATTTTTATTTTATTTGTAGAAAAAATTTACTATTTTAAAAGAGATCCACTTATAAATGAGTAAAAGATAATATGACTAAGGAATTAAGAATGCTAAAAACAAGAAAAAAAAGGAAAGAAATTTAACGAATAACTTAAAATAATTTTTTTTTTAAAGATGTATTATTTTCCTTTTATAAAAAATATCTTTCCTTATTTTTTTATAATTCTTTAGTTATTATTCTTATTATTTATTAGAAATATATTTTCTCACGTTCAAAACTTACAAACATGTTTTAGTTATTTATTTTCGTGTGAAAATGTATTCTGTTACATAAGCATAATAGACAATGTTGCAATGCTGCATCTATAATAAATTGTATATTACAATGTTTATCTAGTTTAAATTTGACATTAGTAACAAAAGAATTTTCATATGACTTCCTAAAAATACAATGTATCAAAACTTCAATAAAAAGAATAGACAAAAAAAAAAAAAAAAAAAAAAAAAAAAAAAAAAAATGTAAAACATTTCTCAATATAAGGCTTCTAACAGTCTTATTACTATTTGAAACACGAAATGTTAAAAATTCATTATTTAAAAGATTTATACTTATAAATGAGTAATAGATAAAAGGACTAAAGAAGTAAAAATGCTAAAAACAAAAAACAGTTAATGAGATTTAACGATTAACTTAAAATATACATTTGTAAAATATGTATTATTTTATTTTTATATATTTTTTTTTGTAATTCATAAGTTATTCATATTATTTATCAGAAATTTATATTCTAATATTCAAGACTTACAAACCCGTTTCAATTATTAATTTTAGTTTGAAAATTTAACATGCTACGTAATCATAATAATCAGCATTGCAGTATTGCCTCTATAATAAATTGCATATTGCAATGTTGATGTAGCTTAGATTTTCGGTAAGTAACAAAGCATTTTTCATATGAATTCTTCAAAATACAATATAGCAAAAATCTTTCATATGAATTTTTCAAAATACAATATAAAAAAAGAATAGGTAAAAAAAATAAGAAAAACTTTTCTCGATATACGGCGTCCAACAGCCTTATTACTATTTGAAACACGAAATGTTGTCGCCATTATTATTTTTATCTCTACACCAGCGAATAAGTAAAAATAAATAAATGTGGAAGATACTCAATTCTTTTCTTTCTGATTGTTTATTTACTCATATTAAGTTCCTGCCGAGGAAAAATTGCTGCTCTTCTTTTTCCTCTTCAACTCCCTTTCTGTTCCAAACCATTCGAAATGTTTCAATAGAAACGTGCCGAGACATGTCAAAAAATTTCTCACGCCCTGTCGCCCCTGCACTAAACAAACGCCATGGGAAATGTGACAGTTCGATATGAAGCGTTACTGAGTAGATCCCCTCCCTAAACCCCCCTCCCCCACCCCTTTTTCCAAAACTCGACTTTCTTTAGCCGAAATAACTCGGAATATAATCGAAAGTTCTGCGAGGCAATGAGAGGAGGCGCGAAACAGTGTGCAGCTCCCTTTGTTCGGAAAATGTCTCGGGTGAAATATGGAGAGGTGCGATGAAAATGCTAAGGTGTTGCTGACAGGTAAAGAGAATGGAGCTGCTCAGGTAATATTTACACTCCGGATTTTAACTGACGTGAATGAATCTCCTGAGTGTGATACACAGATATTTGATGGCGGAGATTTCTACAAATGAAAGAAAGACGCATTTGTATTGCTATTTATGATGTGGAATTTAAATTCGGATTCACGGTTATATCCAGATGATATATGTATCACCTGTAAGAAATCCAACAGTTTTAACTCAGAGACTTTTCTTTGCTCCTTTCGATATTTGACAATGATATATTATCTGGCGATTTGTTAAGGATAAATGAAATATCAAAAAGGCATTCGTGTAGAAAAATTGTACAAAATATAAATAATATATGGCATCAATTATATATATATATATTTCTGAAGCTAAGAATAAATACGTCATTCCTCTTTGTACTCTCCAGGAAAAGTATTCCCCAGTTGTGGCTAAGTATTTCAAAGAGATGAAAATGTCTATTGGAGAATTGGTCACTTACGTATAAGATAAATGTACCGAAAGCGTCAATAGTCATGTAGGTCATTTGAATGTAATGTCAAGATGTCATTTAATAATTCAATTAAATATTATAAGAAATGATCAATATGGATTTTTAATGCTTTATTGTATAATCAGTTTGTTAATAAAAGTGTGCATATTCGATCTAAAGGGAATCATTTTTGGAACATCCAAAGAGAAAAAGGCAGACGTCGATACACACACACACACATTGATCATTCCTTATAATATTTAATTAAATTATTAAATGCCATCTTGGCATTACACTCAAATGATCTAAATGCCTATTGACGTTTTCGTTACATTTATTCTCGAATGCTTAGCAAAAACTAGGGAGTACTTTTCCAGGAGTGTACAAAGTGGAATATCAACTCTTAGTTTCAGAAATATATATATATGTATATATATATATATATATATATAATTGATGCCATACATTATTTACAATTTTTCTGCACTATTGTCTTTTTGATATATCATTTATCCTTAACAAGTCAACAGAAAAATTTTCTTCTTCCTCTCAAAATATCGAAAGATAAATTATTGAAAAAATGGAAAATGTTAAAACTGCTGGATTTCTTACAGGTGATACATATATCATCTGGATATAACCGTGAATCCGAATTTAAATTTCACATTATAAATAGCAATACAAATGCATCTTTCTTTCATTTGTTGAAATCTCCGCCATCAAATATCTGTGTATCACACACAGGAGATTCATTCCCGTCAGTTAAAATCCGGAGTGTAAATATTACCTGAGCAGCTCCATTCTCTCTACTTGTCAGTAACACCTTAGCATTTTCATCGCACCTCTCCATATTTCACCCGAGACATTTTCCGAACAAAGGGAGCTGCACACTGTTTCGCGCCTCCTCTCATTGCCTCGCAGAACTTTCGATTATATTCCGAGTTATTTCGGCTAAAGAAAGTCGAGTTTTGGAAAAAGGGGTGGGGAGGGGGTTTAGGGAGGGGATCTACTCAGTAACGCTTCATATCGAACTGTCACATTTCCCATGGCGTTTGTTTAGTGCAGGGACGACAGGGCGTGAGAAATTTTTTGACATGTCTCGGCACGTTTCTATTGAAACATTTCGAATGGCTTGGAACAGAAAGGGAGTTGAAGAGGAAAGAGAAGAGCAGCAATTTTTCCTCGCCTAATATGAGTAAATAAACAATCAGAAAAAAAAGAATTGAGTATCTTCCACTTTTATTTATTTTTACTTACTCGTTGGTGTAGAGATAAAAATAATAATGGCGACAGCATTTCGTATTTCAAATAGTAATATGGCTGTTAGACGCCGTATATTGAGACTTATTTTTTTTGGCTATTCTTTTTCTATATTGTGTATTGAAGAATTTTTTGTGAAGAAAAAATTTTTTTTCTATATTGTGAAGAAAAATTTTTGCTATATTGTATTTTGAAGAGATTATATGAAAAAAGCTTTTGTTTTGTTTCTTACTTAATATCTAAACTACTTCCACATTGTGATATGCAATTTATTATAGATGCAATACAGCAATGTTGTCTGTTACGGTTGCGTAACATAATAAATTTTCAAACTAAAATTACTAATTGAAACAGGTTTGCAAGTTTTGAACACCAGAAAATATAATTTTTAATAAATAATACGAATAATAACCTAGAAATTAATAAAATTTTAGGTAACTCTACTTTTTATACATATTTAATCAAAAGAAACAAATAGTAATCTCCAATTTTTGTTAATTTTCTTAACAAAAAATTTATATTTTTTAATGTAACTTTGTTTAATGCAGAACGAGAATATATTTAAAAAATATTCAAACATCTATATGTTGAATCAAGTATAATTAAATTTTAACTTTTTCATTTCTTCAAGTAAAGTCAAATTTTTTTTAATTCACCGAAATAAATGTGGGTTTTTCTTTATGAATAAGGTTTTATAATATCGGATAGCTATGAATTAAATTATTAAGAGGAAAAAACTTTATGTTATGTTAATTAATTATGGCAAGGCTTGTATTTTTCCGTTACAATCTGATTTTCCATCTATAAGGATTTCCTTTATATTTTAATAATGTTTTGTCGAGCTAATTTGAATATTTTTCTTCATCAACTATATATTCAAATTACAAAAAAATAGAAATTATTATTATTTTTTATTGTTTATTCTGAAATTTAATTTTTGTACCATGGAAAGTGTGGAATAAATTATTCCATGTGAAATCTTAGAATGAATAAGATAACCTTTTTTAAATGAGAATTAGCGTAGGCTATAATAAAATTAAAAGATTGAATCATTTTCTATTACGCATTTAAAAGTATATCTCTTTTCAAATAATGAATTTTTAACATTTCCGGTTTCAAATAGTAATAAGGCTTTTAGATGCTGTATATTGAGAAATGTTTTACTTATTTTTTTATTATTATTATTATTATTATTTTTTTTTTTTTTTTTGCTTGTTCTTTTTTTAATGAAGTTTAGCTTTATTGTATTTCTATGAATTCATATGAAAAATGCGTTTGTTATTTATTTAAAAGTTAACCTACATTGTAATATGCAATTTAATATAAAAGCAGTACTGCAATGTTGTCTATTATGCTCACGTAACATAATGTAACATAATAAATGCGTAACGCTTACGTAACATATTAAATTTTTTAACTAAAGTATATAATTAAAACTTTGTAAGTTTTGAATATTAGAAAATAAATTTCTGATAAATAATAAAAATAATAACTAAGGAATTACAAAAAAAAAAAAAAAAATATATGAAATTATTATTATTTTTTTTATAAAAATAAAATAATACATTTACAAAAGTATATTTTAAGTTATTTGTTAAAATTCATTCCCTTTTTTTTTTTTTTTTGCTTATAACATTTTTACTTCTTTATTAATTTTATCTGTTACTCATTTATAAGTATATCTGTTTTAAAATAATAACTTTTTAACATTTCGTGTTTCAATATAAAAAATTCACATAACATGAAATATTCACATCTACAAAGCAGATAAAAATATGAATTCAAGAATCTATTATCAATTGAAAATAAATATTACCCCCTTAATAACTCCAAAATCGTACTTATTACCATTTTAAGATTTTTCAATTTATTTTCAACAGATGACTGAACTTTTAATAAATCTTCGCATAATCCCACTTACACACATGATATTAAATATCGAGGACACAGAAATAATGGTGAAATTAATTTCCTCAATATTGCTTACTACCAATCATTGACGACCGTTCAAATTTTGCAGACAAGCTTGTTACGCTCTTCGAAGATTCCTTCCAGTGCTCTTCACTGAAGGATATTCTGCAGTGCCACCATTTTCTTGAAGAGCTTAAGAATTCAGCAACAAGCAAAAATGGTTCTGTTTACTTTCACATCTATCATTCTTCTTGCATCTTAGTCAGGAGAGAGGCAACTTTGAAAAGTCATTTGTCTTCTTTGTTGATGTCAAGTGAATGAAGCGAGCGCATTAGCGAGGAGGAATTCCGCTATTATGATAAAATCTTCTCCCTCTACCATTCTTTGGAGGTAGTCATTTCAACGGATCAATTGTTGAACAGTTCAACGGATCTTTTTAAATTTAGGCTGGCCTGGTTCTGTTTTATTTTGTTTCCATTGATTCCGGATTGATATATGGTTGCCTGGCTGTTTCTTCCATTAAGTAATGAATTAAATATTTCTGAAACATGTGTTGTGTTTCAAAATGATGAACCGCTCTGGTTGGCTTTTATGTTTTATGATCAGATGCTTGGATACTGCTTCTTTTTATAATAACACTACAGAAATAACAGAATTAATTTACAATAATCCTAAAAAAAAAAAAAAAAAGAAATATACGCCAAGTATATAGTATCATATACATTGAGATTATAATTAAAGTCTCACTTTCAAAACGTTGTAATAAAGAGAACTACTCGTTACAGTTGAGTTCAATTTTAAACTGAATATACTTGAAGAAAGAGGAAACGGTACGGCATCAAAAAAGTTCCAAAGTGCATTAATAGATGCGTTGTAAGCGGCATAAAAAAGTTAATACTGCTGCCAGTAATATTTTGAATAGAAATTACAAAGTATTTGGCATGAGTTGCACATTAAACCATCTGTGTTGTTCAATGTACTGGATTGTTTTTTTTTCTTATTTTGAATGAAAAAATAACTTCCAACAGTCATTCAACAGTCATGACACTATTAGTAGAAAGCAATCCACCACGCCTAGCTCCTCCAAATTAGATGGGAAAAAACCGGTGCATCTTTTTTTGATGCCACACAGTTCCCCCCTTCTTCAAGTCATGCCATACCGTTCGAATTTGAACTCATTGTGACGAGTGGTTCGTTTTTAACAGCATTTTGAAAGTGGGAATTAAATTGTAATCACCCTGTATATTAAAAGCAGATATGAGCCAGCATGAGTAAATTCTATTAAGGAAAAACATCAGTGCATAATATCAAATATAAATATGTCCTATACAGATCACTGTTATTATAGAAGCCATATATCCGGTACTAACTAAGTTAAATTATTGAAACGTTTTGGATTTACTACAAGTAGAATTAAAGAAATAAAATTGAAATATATTCCTTTAAAAACATAAATTTAATCAATTTATGTTATTTAAGACGAATTTTTTTCTAAGAATAGTAAAGGTAGGAAAGAGGTACAGATAGCTATGGACAATATTGGAATCAAATATTTTTGATCATTTTCATACAATAAACGCAAGTATTTTATTCAAAGTTCCTGTTTCATATTTACATACCTGATAAGTATTAAAAAGGACTTCGCAGACAAGGAACACTTAATGAATTGCTAAAAAATGAGAAAGACCGAACAAGAAAATTAAGAGGAACGGGAAAATATACATTTAAAGCTTTTAAACATAATGTAAGTTTATTTATTTCTTTTGTTAGCTTGGAGCTGGAAAATATGCATGGAAATGATTTAAGATTTTAAACAAATCTATTTATAATACTGGAAAAAAAAGTCTGCACAAAGTGTATAGTAGCCCAATTTTCAAAATCTCTAAGCGTTCATTTTGAAATTTTTTACCCCACCCCTTTAAGTTTTGAAACTATGCATCGAGCAAAGTCCCAAATTATAAATGTCCCCCTGAAATAAACTATTTATTCAATAGGTGAATCTAGCGAAGCGTTTCTGTCGCTAGTCTTTAAGTACCCAGGTAATTGAAATTTCTGGTACACAAAAGAATCCCCCCCCCCCTACCATTCCTCCAAACTCCCTGCTAATCAGTTTAAGAAAAGAGAGAGAGAGACAGAGACAATTTTCTTCCAAGAAAATTCAGCCACCGTACCTTAGATTAAATTATTTTCAGGGAGCCCCCACGCTGATCTCCAGAATTGGATATTTTAAGGTACTCTTTTGAAGCAATTAAAACTTGCGACGACATTGACTGGTTTTTAAATATTCAACAGCAAAACTGGAGAGAGAGTCCGATGGAGGATTTTGTTGTTGGCGTTGAGGTGAAATTATCATTGATTGTTACAGCAAAGAAACACTCATTTTAAAGGGTTCGAAACCCGGGGCCCGTGTCACCCAATTAAAGAACTTAAGGCACAAATTTTATCTGCATTCTAATGCCATGAATAACTAATTAAGTTGTTTTTTAATTATCCGCCTGTGTACGTATGCATAATCAATTTTGAGAGCGGACTTTGACTAATTTAGTTTGGGTACTATTTCGTTAAGGATTAGTAGTGAACTTAAAATTTTAAATCAGGAAAGATTGGAAGAAGTTAGTTGTAATCATTGAAGTATTTATGGGTCGAAGTAATAAGGGGACTTAAAGAAGTTAAACATCAAAATTATGTGTTTATCTAAACTTAAAACTAATGGAAATTATAATGGATTTAAATAAAGATGAGATTGCCAAATAAATTCTGTTTTATTTTATTTTGGAAACAAATAAATCACAAAACAAATTTAGTGTGTGAAATAGCCCATACGTGCAAATACAGCAGTTATATACTCATAACTTTAAGTTAAAAAACCGTACTACTAAATGGTCTAATATTAGTTTGGTATTCAACGAAAACCACGGAAATATATTTAATGTAGTATTTTTTTGTTTTTTACTAAAGTTGTTGGTGAAGTATTTGTTGATTGGTAATCGGTTTTTTATAAATATAAACGCACTACCATTTTATTTCATATTAAAAAAACAAATATAATGCATAAACTGTAATTTTAATTTGTACAAATGTAGTAGTTTCGAATGTTACTTTAAAATTGAACCACGGATTGGTAATTTTTTTCTGGATCTATTTCTTTACATAAATTTGGAGTATAATAAAAACCACTAAACTATTTAATGTATCTTTTAATTTTATACATTTGTTTTTATAAATAAATAACGTTACCTATGATTAAGTTAAAAAATATCAATCTTTATGGTTTAGATATATAAAGATTGAATTATGTATAGTTTTTTCTAAAATTCTTTTGAATTCAAATTTTTAATCTTTATTTGTATTATATTATACAAATAAAGATTTTTTTAATATTTATATTATATAATTATATATTTTTTTATTTAATAGCACCATTGGCAAATAGATAAATAAAATATATTATGTTATTTGCAAGACTTATATTACAGTTTTAGTGTATATAACTATAGTTTCAAATTATATCATTTGATACAATAAAGTAACAATATAATTAAACTGCAAATTAATTTTAATATTCCAAATTTTATTCACAAAATATAATTCATTTTAATTCAGCTCCCAGAATAGTTTTAAATTCTCATTATAATTTTTCTAGATAAATATTCCATTGTTTGAAACAAATCAAAATATGGAAAATATTCAATTTTACCTCTAAATTAAAATTAATTAAATTTCGTTACTACTGTTGGCTTTAAAAATAATGTTTCATTATTCTTTTTAAAAGTAAAAAAAAAAAATATGCACATTGAAGAATTTTGTTTGTAATTATCTTTTTCCCTTTACGCTGCAATTTCAATTTATGCAGCTCTCATTTTTGTTCTTTTGTAGTTTTGTTGAATGCATGAATTCTTAAGGGACATAAAAGTTCTAAATGAAAGGAATTTAAAGTCGAATACTTTTTCAAAACATTGTATTCTCGAGTTATTTGTGTTAGATATAAAATTAAAAAAGAATTATACTTACAAAAAGTAATGTTTGACAAACTAAAGCATTAGCGTTACATAGAATCAAGCTGTTGTTTATATTTAACTTTTAATTATTTGTACTAAGGCAATAGATAAAAGAATTTAAATTAATTTTTAGTGATAATATTAGCATTTGTTATTTTCACAAACCTGTAAAATTATTTTAAAAATAAAGAATTGTTTTTTCTAATTTGATTTGAATTCTTTATAGGTGAAAATAGAATATTTACATGCATATTTTTTATTTTTAAAATTTAATATGTTATTAAAAAGAAAAAATAATTATAAAGTAAATTTATTCAAATAATACAGCAATTTTTTTAACATCCATTTATCGTAAATAACAAACATTGTATTTACGTTTATAATTTGCCCTGAAATATAATTATTTATATTAAATTTCCTAGGTCCCTAAATGAATATGTTTTAAAACAATTTGAATTTATTTTTTGTTTTTAATTATCCGTGATAATTTTAGTTAACTATTTATGAAATTCTTGCACATTTAAATCAACTAACTCACTAATACTTTAATTCATTTTAAAATACATTTAAAATTATAGTTTATTTTTTGAAAATGTTTAAGTATTATGTTTTTTTACGTTAAAAATGCAATTAATGGAAAATTCATGAAAAATAAAAGACCTACATTTTTTTATGAAACATATTTGTAAAAAAATCCAAAATATATTTCATAATATAAAAAAGAGTACAACATTTTTCAATCTATATACATGCATTTATTAATATGTTTTACATCACTACATTGTTAATATTTCATTCATAATTTAATTAACTCTAAAATACTTCCAAGAATTATAGTATTTTTTTTAAAAAATAGTTAAGAATTATTTTTTTTAATTTCTAAATGCATTGAATAAAAAATTCATAATTATAAGTAAATAAAAGAACTATATTTTTATATGAGATATATAAGTAGAAACAACCCAAGTTAAATTTTATAATTCCAAAAATTCTACTACATTTTTTTCAATCTGTCTACATGTAGTTACAAATGTTTTATGTCATTATTCCATTGTTAATATTTCATTCAAACTTAATTCATTATTAAATACTTCTAATAATTATAGCATTTTTTGTTGAAAATAACATAAGAATTTTATTTTTTACATTGAAAATGCATTGAATAGAAAATTATTACTTATAAGAAAATAAAGACCTATATTTTTTATACGAAATATATAATTAAAAAAATGCTACTACTTTTTTAAATCTGTTTACTTCGATTTATAAATGTTTTACATCGTTGCTATTTAATACATTCTAAAATAAAATAGTTAAGTTCAATAAAACAATATATTTTGTGAATAATAGTTCTAATAAAATAGTTAGATATAATAGATATAAAATAGTTGTTAAAAATAGTTAAGAAATATACTTTTTAGAATGAAAATGCATTTAATAAAAAATTCATAATTACATAAAATAAAAGATTTATATTTTTATATGAGATATATTAGTAAAAAAGAAACCAAGATACATTTTATAATTCAAAAAAATACTACTGCTTTTTTCAATATGTATACATGCATTTATACCTGTCTTACTTTGTCATTGCAATTGATATTTTTAAAACTTTTTTTTTTTTTAACATCCTTTTAAAAAGAAATTTTAACAGAAATCTCACAACGACATGATAATTTCTTCTTCGATATCTGTATATTACAACTTGTCACATCTAGAACTATAAACTCCCAATTAAGTATAATCACAGCATTTATCAATAAAAATGTTCCAGTGAACAAAAATGGCGATTCGAACAAAATGTCTAAATCGAAGATTTTCTAAAAAAGAAAAAAAGAAAGAAAAAGAAAATTACATTGAAAAAAGAAGAAGAAAAGAAAAAAAAAGAAATCGTTACTCGAGTTATTTAAGCCTAGAAGCGTTGGAAGAGGAATAAGCGTTGAAGCAAGGACAAGTTCGAAGAAGGAATGTTCTTTTGTATGTCCTGGATATTCTTCCCTCTTCCTTTTTTCCCAGGGAAAATCAATTGTCCTGTTCGCTACTTTATTGAAAATTGGAATTCGGCACCGAGAGCATCGTATTTCATTATTGGATTCATCGAAACAAAAAATAAAGGGAGCAAAAAGAGAATTACGACGGATACGATGGATCTCGGTAAATATAGAGAAGATTAGAATGTACTCTCCTGAATAAACTCAGATACAAAGTGTACATTTATGTGTACAGAGAGGGGATCAGAAGTTTGCGAGGTTGCAGTAATTTGATCAAATTCAGACACAGAAGTTTTATTAATTGCAAAGTTTATCACATACTTGTGATAAAAATGGTTTTCCATTTCTCCTACCAAGGTCTTCCAACTCTTTTTCATTATTTTTGGAATCATTTTTATAGGAATCTAATAAAAGACTTAGTAGCTGCTCTTTGCATGTCTTTGATTTTCACTTTTTAAATTTCGTCAAAATTTTGGTGTTTCTTGGAGGTTTACATTAAATATAACTTAATAAATATTTTTATGTCAAATCATTACCTGTTATTTACATGTTATTTGTGCTTTCCTTAAATTATTTTACAAGATAAAAATTATTACTAAAAAAATGGGCATTCAATTAAGTTAGATGAATGCTAATATGTAAATTTCGAGTAGACTATTTCTTCATTGATTGAATATCGAAGGAAAAAATTTCATCAAAATTTTGGTGCATCTGGAAGTTTTTTCATTAAACAAAACTTAATAAATATTTTTATTTCAAAAAAGTATCTGTTATTTACATGTTATTTGTACTTTCGTTATTTTCCCTAAATTTTGTATTTTTATTTCACATTTTTTTGTTTCTTTTTCTTTATACTGTGAAATGTTTTCTGGATATATATATATATATATATAATCCTTACTTCAGAATGTCTCATGCTATCATTTAGAATGCAAAAGTAGAAGGATAATTGTGCAATGTACAATGTACAATGTTATTTTATTTAATTTTTATTTATACTACTTTATTTTATTTTCTTCATATTTTATTTATAATATTATATCTTATTATTATTATTATTACTATTTCTATTATGAATAGTATGTATATTACAACAAATATTGTATGTATCAAATGTGTATTATGATGTATAGTATGCTAACATATAATTCAGCTTTGAGAGGTTTCAGAAAATAAAACTTATCAACTCATCATATGAAATAAATAAGTTGGTAAACATCATCAATAATAAACTGTCAGCAAACTATTCTATAGAATTTGGAATTCTAATACAAAATCCATATAAAAACAATTTTAAACGCGAGTCCAAAACCTCAAATAACTATCAAAATTAAAGCGATGCAAGTGATAATAAAACAAAAACAATAAAAATAAAGCGAATAAAAATTTAGAATTTTTGATAGACGAAATAAAGCAAACAAGTTGTTTCTATGGAAATAGTTTTAGGAAATATTCAATATGTTTTAGAAATACTATGTTACAAATAGTTAAAGAAAATGCATGAAAATAATTCTGTTTATTAAACCTGAAATAGTATTTTGCTATTTTTGTAGGAATTAATTTACTTCATTCTTACCTATTTTAATCAAATAAAACTTATATAACAATTACGTTTTTAAAAAGAACCATTTTACCGCATTTAAATAGACTTTGGTTAAAGTTATTATCTTCCAATTAGTTTCTTAAATTTCTACAAGAATAATTGCTTGTACAATTTGAGAACAATTGCTGCTACACACGCTACATGCTGAAATTACTCATAAACTTGTTTAAGAATACTAATGCCTTGCAGTTTCAACGAACTCTGTGCATATAAATATTTACGCTGTTAGATTTCTTTTTCTGTGAATAATACCCCATTTCGTATAACACACTTAAATTGATGAATATTGAATTAAATTATTTTAAATAAATTCGAAAACCATGGATAAACTAATTTTGTACACTAATTATTTAATAATTTGGTATAAGGATAAAAATTTTATAAGATTTTATATGTGTCCTTAATAAAATATAAAAATAAAAATTTCACCGAACTAATTGAATGTTAATAAATACGCTGTTATATTTCCGATTTTGTAAATAACATCTCATTATGTATAACACACTTAAATTGATGTACAGCGAATAAAAATGTTTTAATTAAATTAAAAGACCATGAATAAATTAATTTTGTCCAATTATCTAAAAATTTGGTATAAGGTTAAAATTTGCATAACATTTTATTTGTGTCCTTAATAAAGTATAAAAATAAAAATTTCACCAACTCAGTGAATATAAATAATTGCGTTGTTATATTTTCTTTTCTGTAAATAATACCTCGTTAGGTATAAAACACTTAAATTGTTGAATAGTGAATTAAATTATTTTAAATAAATTCGAAAACCATTGATAAATAAATTTTGTACAATTATTTAAAAATTTGGTATATGGATAAAATTTTTATAAAATTTACATGTGGTCTTAATAAAACATAAAATTCCCCCCTATATTTTTATTACAGCAAATGGTAACAATTCTAACCAACTAAAAACTGTTCTACAAAAACGTCATCCATTTTTGTAACTTTATAATTATTTTTTCTCTTAACTTCATTTAACTAAGTTAATTAGATTTTATAATTCAAACAACTTTTTTGTTTAAAATGGTGAGAACTTTAGTATCATTTTGAACTAATGTGGGTAATGCTTTTTTTTAATAGAAACTCTGTAATAAGAGTTTAATTAAAAAAATTCTAAAATAAAAGAAAATATCTTTCCCTGTTTGTTTTTAATTCATATATCAAATAAAATCTAATAAGCTTTTTTTTTTCGTTAATTCCTTGTACATCAATAAGATCATTATATTAATATATAATAATATTATTATAAAATGATGCCAGTATTTTAAGACAAATACAGCTGTTCAGTATTTAATTATTAGAGGATTTAATCATTTGATTTTTTTTTTTTTTTTTGGAAATTCTGAAACTATCGTAAATTAGTTTAGAAAAATAACACCAACAAAAAATTAAATTGCGCCCGACTCGTAGCTCAGTGGTTCCCTTTATTAACCTGTTTTTCTTGAAAATTTAATTCCTATTTTGTAATTTATGTGATTATTTAAAAATAAATTCCGTAAATGTTACTTGTTATTATATAAAAATTAATATTTTAATAATGAAATATTTTATAATGTCATTATAAATATATAAGCTATACTCGTGGCTCAGTGGCAACCTGCGCCGCTGGTGAGCATTAGGGCTGAGCTTAAATCACTACCTGCTTTGTTGTAGACACTGTTTCAAAAAATAAGGAGACTCGATGGCGTTTGGGATGTTCAGGCTCTTGCCTCTTTCGTCGGGTTATCTGGTCAGAGCTTTTCGGGTTTTCTCCCATACGATACTCAAATTCAGGTAGTTCCCCCTAAAAGTCCTCCTGGAAGGCACTGCCTTTCTTCGTCGACATGGAGTCAAGTCAGACTTCTGCCTACGAGTGCTCCATCACAATAGAAGCTGCCCTCTTATTCCATAAGAGCACATTGGTTCATGGATTTGGTCTAGATGTTGCTGTCGGCCAAGTGGATAAGAAGCAACAGCATTTTAAAAATAAATATTACATACAACGACATTTATTACAACAGCATTTTATGCAACAACATTTAATGCAACAATATTTTTAAATAATGTCAACATTTTTAATTTTGCTCAATGATTTATAAAGTATTATTTTATATCCATTTTTACTATACTTGCAATATATGAGAATTAAACATTATCTATTTAGCAATACATCATGGAAAAGAACATTTAATCTTACTTTGCTCTGTAGTTAATATAATATAAACAATAGCCGAAATAATATTAAAAACATCGAAGAAATATCTAAGATAAATGTTAGTAAATAAATATATAAATATAAAAGCACTGAAATTCAAAACCAAATATTTATACATATATGTAACGTAGATTTTAAACACAAAATTCCTCCTAGTTAAACTTGGAGTGTTTGTATTTCAAAGATTATGCCATTCTTGTACCTCCAGTTAATTGAAACATTTAAACCCGCATACAGTTCATAACATATTTAATTACCTTAAATGTCCTTGTTCGTTAATGCAGTTTTCTAAAAATGTTTATTGAGCAAACGGATACTATTGTCTTAGAGAAAAGTTAATAGCCTTAGAGAAGTAATTAGCTTGTTAACTTTAAACCAGTTTTGATGATACGGAGAATGTTCCCTTGTGTTCGTTGAAATTCGTTATAATATAATTCTGAATTCGAAATGGAGAGATTTTATCTAATAATTATAACAAACGAATTAATTTAATACAAATGAATTATTAAAACAATGTTATGTGTTGAATTTAAGTCATGTATAGGAAGTATTATTGTTTTCTTTGCCTTAGCGTTTGTTAAAAAATCAAATTTTGAAACGGAAAAATGGATTTTAAAATGAAAAGATTGTTTCTAGTAAGAAAGACAAAATGATGTTTTTGATTAAAGGAGGCTTTTATTTATGTCACTCACCATTAGAACTTCAGACTTGTAGTAGACACTTAGCTATTGTAAAAACGACTGTCTACTCTGAAGAAAGACTTTCTACTGTGCAGAGATATTCTGCCTCACAATTTTGCATGAATGTATTGGGAATGACATGTGAGGAATTTTTCTCTTGTAGCTATAAGAAACTTATTCCTTTAGTATAAATGCATTCAAACTATAATATGTGTTGAATTCAAATACTGTCTGAGTGGAAACAATATTTCCTTTTCATTTGTTACAATAGTCATTTATTTATGGAAAAACGGAGTCAAAAATGAATATGTTGTTTGTAGTCAGTTAATTTAAAATACAGTTTTCAAATACCAGAAACTTTAATAAAACTCCTTCAATCACTAGAATAGCAAAGATGCGTCAGATTCAGGGTTATTTACATCACGGGGTATTTGCACAATTGTAGTAGAACCCAACGGAAGAACATTCCGACTGACAGATTTTTGTATCCTCCCCGGCATATACAGGAAGGTATTGCTTCAAAACAGCTTGCCAAATTTTAAAACAAACATCATTGGTTTGGAAACTCTAAGAACTGAAACCAGTCTGTTGCAATTATTTATATATATTTTTTTAATTTATTTGTTGGATTTAAATACTTGATATGCCTTTTAATTTCAATGTTAAAAGATTTTTATTCAATTTCAATTAATAAAAAGCTGTAATCAAAATGATAAATAGATAAATTAATAGGCAAAATAATAATTAAATCTAATAATATAAATAAATATATTATATATTTTATTATTTTTAATTATTATTTACACAATTGATTTATATATATATATATATATATATATATATATATATATATATATATATATATATATATATATATATAAATCAATTGTGTAAATAATAATTAAAAAAATAAATATTTACTGTAAAAGATAAATCTTTTTTGAAATTAAACGAACTGTTTCACTAAAAAAGAATCATTTACTTAAAGATTCTTTTTTAGCTAATAAAGATAAATCTGGAAATTATACAAAAAGGGCTTTCAAAATCGTTAAATCAATATTTGCTTAGTTTAATATTATATCAAGTAAATTAAAATCCTTTTCTATAGAATATACTTTGCAAAATATATGTTCAAGTATTTCTTGATTTATTAAGAAGTCATACTTTTTTTAATCTTATTATAAATTTATAGAAGTTCTGCAAAAAATGGCGATAACATTATATTTTAATATAACGAATGAGTAAATTACTTTTAAATATCAAAGCAATTTTCCTAACAATTTTGGTGTAATAAACTGTTTGAATCAAATAACTAAAATAACTATTCAATAATTTAAAGTAATATCTAAAATTATTAAAATACTTTTGTAATAATATAGCAAAACATATTTAAAGTATTTCTATTTTAATTTCTAAAAATCTAAATCATCTAATATCTATTTTCATAATTTAACTATGCTTCTATCAAAATTCACACAAATTTTCCAAAAACATCTTAATTTTTTTTTGTTACAGTCATTGTCATAAGTTAAATTTGTGTCTCTTTCTTCTATCTCAATTTAGTACTCTAAGCTAATTAGCTTTGTCATAATAATATAGACAGCTATGTTTAAAATTTATTCCATTTATTTTTCTAAGAATTATCTAGTTTTATATATTTAACTCTATCTCTATCAAAATTCATTCAAATTTGCCAACGACATCCTAAAAAACAGTTTTCTTTTGTTTACTTCGCAATTGTCTTACGTTAAATTTTTGACAATCAATTTTCAAATTAATCTTTCCACCAAATCAATTTGGCGCCAAAAGCTAATTAATTTTTTCATAACAATTTAGTCATCCACATTTGAAACTAATACTATTTTTTTTTAAAAACTATCTATTTTTTACAAATTTAACAATATTTCTATCAAAACTCGTACAGATTTGCCACGCACATCCAAACAAAATTTTGCTTTTGTTACTCCGGCATTGTCATTTTTGGCCCTTTCCACTAACTCAATTTAGCACCATCAGCTAATTAACTTTGTCTTTTAACACCCTCTAAATGGATCTGTTTAATCTTATTTGAAGACGTCCTGGTTGAAAGCTATTTTTGTTTTCTTTTAAGTCTTGAACCACTCTTTCAACTAAAAAAAAACCTCTCTAAACATCATATACACTTTATTCTACTACAAGACAAATTGTTTGTTTTTTATCAAATATCTAAATATTAGCGGGCAGACTCATACTAATTTTTTAAATACTAACTATAACAATAAAAAATTTCTATTCGAATTTAATTTCATTTGATTATAATATTAAAGGAAAAATGCTGTTAAACATATATTTATAAACACAATAAGTTCTTTAGCGCTATATCTGCAATTAATGTTTCTTAATTTCATATATTTTTCTATTTTTATCATTTTTTTTTATAATTATTTTTCTTACTTCATATATATATATATATATATATATAAGTATATAAGTGGTAATATACTTCATACTTCAACTACTTCATATGCTAATAACGTTAACGCTAAACTGATTAATTATTAATTTTTGGTAATTTACTGGATAACATCTAAATTCATTGAATAGCACTTAAATATATTTAAAATAAAATAACATTACTAAATAATCCATATGCTAATAATCTTCAAGTGGTAATATATTTCAATAGTATAAGTGGTTTTTTCCCTTAATTATTTTAACTTTGATAATAATATTGCATTTTCTTTAAAAAATTGGTTATTACTTGGCTTATGAGATTTGAGATTTTACAAATAATAAATATTTATTATTTCATTGCATTATTTTCTTTTAAAATCATTTCACTCTATTACAATCGTGATATTTTCGAAATTAGCTAAATTGATTTTATTATTAATTTTTGGTAATTTATTAAATATCATCTAAATCCAATGAATAACTATTTTGTGTTCATACTTTTAAAGTAAAATAACATTTATATTTAATCATAAAAAATGATTTTTATTTTTGTATTAAAATGCCTAAAATAACATTGTATTTTTTTTTTTTGTCAGTCATATGACATATTAGCGGTATTTGTAAAATTTCTCATAACAAAAAATTTAATTTGGGTTATTATTTTGCCAGACATCGAAAAATAAATGAATTACTAATTACTACTAATAATTAATGAATTAATAATAATAACTCAGACATCTAAAAATAAATAAATTACTAATCAATATTTTTCTCCTTACGATTTATTTTCTCTTTCCATATTTATATCTCATTTTTTTTGGAATATTTTTGTTAAATTTTATGTAAAATAAATTTTAAATAAAAATGTCTATCATTAAAAAGCCACTTTTACATTAAAAAAATCTATCACGATATCTACTTTACCTCCATATCAAAATGAAGTAATTATTCTTAAAAATAAAAAATTGCATATTTGAAAGCATAATAATTACCCTCAAACAGATAAAACTATCAACTGGAATTTTGCATTATTCATACTTACGAACTACAACAGAATATCTGAGCTCCAATATTGAAAACTTTGAAAACATGTTGAAAAAAAAAAAGGTCTGATCGTGCCTGTGATCCTTAAAGATTTCATCAGTTTTAAAACCTAGAGTAATAAACCTCGCTGTCCTAACACTCTGATCTTCTTTTATACTCCGGTACAATGTTGTCCTAATAGGATCGAGGCAGAGCTCAAACAAACCCTTGTTGGTTTTAGATGGAGAAAGCAACTAACTTTATTCCAAAGGCCATACATAGTCACGCGCGCTTTACCGGTTTGCAAACAGAGCTAATCCCTTGGGTAAAGTTACACGGAGGATTTACAATTACAATGCAGAGGGTTAGGAAGTTTTAACCCTTTATAACGCTCTGTTTGCTCTTTGGCCCGTGTCTTAATTGCCATGGGCTTGACAGCATTCGTCTTATGGAAATATGGAGGGGGAATATTTTAAATTTCAAACCGAAGATCTTAAATCTCACCTTCAGTCGCGAATGAAGGGCTAATCTGGTAGATTCAGATCTGGACAGTAATTAGTTCCTTGGCAGAAGTACCGATTTGCATAGCAGACAGTTCTTAATTCCACCCTGTTACACTTAGGGCCACTACTTTTGCCGTCCAGAAATCCAATTATTTTCATTCGGACTGTATTCTTAACTGTGTTATGGTGTTAATTTAGAATGAAAGTTGGCTGTATTGGAACTAATTCTTGTTGATCAAGTTAAGAAAATTAGTTCTTGTATAGGCTATTATATTCAAATACATTTTTCTTGTGAATTAATTTATTTTATTATATTTTGTAAATTGGGTTGGTAAGGTTGAGACACTTAATACACGGTTTTGAGAACTCAGATCTGGACACTAATTAGTTCCTTGGCAGATTTACAGATTTGCATAGGAGACAGTTCTTAATTCCACTCTGTTACAGTTAAAGCTACTACTTTTAGTGTCCAGAAATATAATTATTTTCATTTGGACTGTATTCTTAATTGTGATATGATGTTAATTTAGAATAAAAGTTGGCCATATCAGAACAAATTCTTGCTGAGCAAATTAAGAACTTTAGATTTTGTATAAATATATTCAAATACATTTTTGTTATGAATTTATTTATTTTATTATATTTTTTTAAATGGGGGTATGGTTGGGTTGAAATACTTGAGGCACAAGTTTGAGAACTCACAAGCTTATGAACAAGCGTATAAACACCACATATATACAAATAGACAAAAAATATTTAACATATTTAAAGTAAAGATTATTTCCTAAATTTCTTTATTCGTTTAGCGAACATGTTTTCAATTTATTTTTTATCGTTTTAAATTTTAAGCATTTACATTCTTATTCGATATTTTGTTGCGGAGGTATTTGTGGTCTTTTACCACATAGGAGCTCCATAATTGGTTCGTCTGTTGCACCAATTGGACTACTGTAGTGTGCATTTCGAGTAGCCTAATTGTAATTAGGTGTTGTTGTGTTGAGATACTTGATCCACAAGTTGGAGAACTCACAGGTTTATTTACACACATATAAAAACCACATACACACAATTAGGCAAACAATATTTAACACATTTAAAGTTAAGATGGATAATTATAGCTTATTGGAAGGACTCCACATCTGAGCCAAATGAATGAAACTAGCAGGCAGGATTGAGAGAAATATATTTCCTTTCCGGGTGAGAGTCTGTAGGCCAAGTAATACGGAGGATTGCTCTAAATATATTTCCTCTTGGTGTGAGAGATTGCAGACCAACTAAATGATTCTCAACGGGAGAGTAGAGATGCTCTCCGCTTCCTTTCCAGTGAATTTCGTAGTCGATTGACCATTTTTTCTGAACGCCAAAGGAGGTGTTTTTGGTAGTGTGTAGGAGTAAGCATGGTCAAATTTTTTTAAATTATTTAACTTAATATAATGTCCTCCTGTATCACATAATTATAACTGATGTTTACAAAAGCAAGCCATATTTGCAAAACTTTACTTACAATCTAATGATACACCACAAACCTAAGACTGGTTAAAAATATGTAAATAAAAATAATAAAATAACAATAAAAAGAAACTAAAAATAAATGTAATATATAAAGCCAATATGCTATAAACAAATCAGAAAAGAAGCAATAATAAAAACATTAATATAATGGAAGAAAATTCTTTACAAAGTCACACTGTACAAAGAAAGCAAATGATGAAGTACACATAACTCATGTTGACAGGAATTCAGAAATGCAACTAAAATTGATGTGATATATCATCACTAATATATATATATATATAATATGTTATTTCTCATATTTAAACATACATCTTTTCATAATACTAGTGAATCTTACTTGTAATATCAAAAAATATAAATTTTAAGAAAAAAAAATTTTTCTCTCTTTGTTAATTCCCATGTTATCAAATATTTATCATTTTATAAATCTTTGAATTTTATATTATCTATTTACACATTTGAAAAATCTTTGAAATTGAAAGCTCAGAAACATTTTTGAGCAACATTTTTAAAAATAATTAACAATAACAAAGTTTGTTGTGAATTTAAATAAACAAAGTTATTAAAAAAAGACTTAAACTCTCTTTAAAATAAAAGCCTGCGTATGCGAAATTGTTTTTTCATTAGTTTTATAAATTAATATAGAGACTGAGGTGTTTTGCATGAATTGATGAATTTTTATTTTTTAAAATAACACAATTTAATTTTAAAGAAAGACACGGATTCTCAGATTTACTGTTAAAATTAGAATCCTAATGCTTATTCTATGTTGTACATTTTTTTAATTGTTTGTTATATGTTTATGTAAATGAATTAATTAAAACGTTTTGAAGCAGGAAGATCAGAAATTTTTTTTTTAAATGTTTAACAATAACAAAGTTCGTTATGATTTTAAATTAGCGAATCCATGATTAAAAAATAAGACATAAACTTTCATAAAATAAAAAACTCTACTTTTGAAATTATTTTGTAATTACTTTCATAATTTCAAAGATAAAACTAAGTGGCACTAACCAAAATGCACTTTTCTTTTTTAAAGTCAAAAAATAATCTCATAAATGTCATTTCAAAGAATAAAAGGAATACAATTTTAGAACTATTGCTAAAATTAGGATCCTAATGCTTATTCTACATAGTACATTTTTAATTGTATGTTATGTGTTTATGTAATTGAATTAATTAGAATACTTTGAAGCAGAAAGATCAGAATTTTTTTAATCAAATTTTTTAAATGTTTAAAGCAAAGTTAGTTATGATTTTAAATAAACTAATTCACGTTGAAACAGCAAAGTTCGTTACGATTTTAAATAAACTAATTCATGTTTAAAGTACAAAGTTCATTCTGATTTTAATAAACAACGTTCGTTCTGATTTAAAATAATATTTGTTATAATTTTAAATAAATTAATTCTTGCTTAAAGAGCAAAGTTCATTTTGATTTTAATAAACATAATTCGTTATGATTTAAAATAATAAAGTTCGTTAGGATTTAAAATAATAAAGTTCGCCATGATTTAAAGTAATAAATTCGTTTTGATTTTTCAATAAACAAATTCATGTCTAAAAATCAAATTTCGTTCTTATTTAAAAAAACTAAGTTTGTTATGATTTAAAATAATAAAGTTCGCCATGATTTAAAGTAATAAATTCGTTTTGATTTTTCAATAAACAAATTCATGTCTAAAAATCAAATTTCGTTCTTATTTAAAAAAAACTAAGTTTGTTATGATTTAAAAAATAATAAAGTTCGCCATGATTTAAAGTAATAAATTCGTTTTGATTTTTCAATAAACAAATTCATGTCTAAAAATCAAATTTCGTTCTTATTTAAAAAAACTAAGTTTGTTATGATTTAAAATAATAAAGTTCGCCATGATTTAAAGTAATAAATTCGTTTTGATTTTTCAATAAACAAATTCATGTCTAAAAATCAAATTTCGTTCTTATTTAAAAAAACTAAGTTTGTTATGATTTAAAATAATAAAGTTAATTACGATTTTAAATAAGCTAATTCATGTTTAAAGAATAAAGTTCGTTCTGATTTTAATAAACATAGTTCGTTATGATTTAAAATAATAAAGTTCGTTCTGATTTAAAATAATAAATTTCGCTATGATTTAAAATAATAAATTCCGTTATGATTTAAAATAATGAAGTTCGTAATGATTTAAAATAATAAATTCATTATGATTTTTAAATAAACTAATTCATGCTTAAGAAACAAAGTTCGTTCTGATTGTCAGAAACACAGCTCGTTATGATTTAAAATAACAAAATTCGTCATAATGTTTAGTAAATAAATTCATAATTCATTCATATTTGATAAAAAAAAACTTTTAATGTTTATTTATAACAAAATTCGTCATAATTTTTAATAAATAAATTCATAATTCATTCATATTTAATACAAAAAAATAATTTTTATTAATAACAAAATTCGTCATAATTTTTAATAAATAAATTCAAAATTCATTCATATATGATAAAAAAAAATTAATGTTTATTATTAACAAATTTCGTCATAATTTTTAATAAATAAATTCATAATTCATTCATATTTGATAAAAAAATTTTAATGTTTATTAATAACAAAATTCGTCATAATTTTTAATAAATAAATTCATAATTCATTCATATTTCATAAAAAATTTTTTAATGTTTATTAATAACAAAATTCGTCATAATTTTTAATAAATAAATTTATAATTCATTCATATTTGATGAAAAAATTTTTTAATGTTTATTATTAACAAAATGTGTAATTTTTAATAAATAAATTCATAATTCATTCATATTTGATAAAAAAAATTTTAATGTTTATTATTAACAAAATTCGTCATAATTTTTAATAAATAAATTCATAATTCATTCATATTTGATAAAAAAAAATTTTAATGTTTATTAATAACAAAATTTGTTATTATTTTAAATAAAAAAAACATAGTTAAAAAACAAGAAAACTCTTTTAAAATATAACTTCCTGGGAATATTTCTCCACCACTTTCATAAATCCAGAGATGAAAACTGAGGTGGTGACGAAAGTCACTTTTCCTTTTTAAAGGCCAAAAATAATCACATAACTTTCATTCCAAAGTGGGCCAGGACTCCCAGAATCGGCCGCTGACGAAGATTGGGCACGCTTCGTAGTAATCAGACAAATGGATTGAAAGTAATGGACGGCAACCTACTCCCCAAAGTGAATTGAAAGAATGGGATACCGGCCAACTTGTCAGTCGATTCACGCTTCCACTACAGAAATAAACCGTAAAGGTAGAAATTACGAGTGTCGTTCAAATGATAAATTTTCAGGATTTCAGACGAATGGAATTACTTTCGTTAAAAAAGAACACCCTGGAAAAGTATCGTCTTTCCAGCCTTAATGATTAGTTCAATTTAACCTTTCTGTTGGAAAGAGAAGTTAACTAAAGTAACAAAAGGCAAACTTTATTAGTTTGTTTGGATGTAAAAGTAATTCAATATCCTGCAATCTACGATTGCAGGTAGGTACGTGGACAGGAAGGCTACATGCTTAAGAATGTATGATTAAATCTCCCATTTATTCTTTCGACATAACCATTTTTTTTTTAATTTACTAATCAAGATATGTCTACCTACACATGCCTACCTAAACATTATCTTTAATGTGACATTTTATTCGAATTGATGAATTTTGAGTGATAGTATGCTACGTAATATCAACCACAAAGGAAAAACAACATACATCATAAGAAATTGTAGAAACTGTTAAGAAATAATAGAAAACATTAGAGAGCCTTAATGATTAGTTCAATTTAACCATTCCTTTGGAAAGAGAAGTTAACTAAAGTAACAAAAAGAAAAACTTTATTAGTTTGCTTGGATGAAAAAGTAATTAAATAGCCTGCAATCTAGGATCTCAGGTAGGTAGGTAGGAGGACAGGAAGACTTCTTGCTTAAGAATGTATGATTAAATCTCCCAATTATTCTTCCAACATGACCATCTTTTTTTTTTTAATTTACTTATCAAGATATGCCTACCTAAACATTATGTTTAATGTGATATTTTATTGGGGTTGATGAATTTTGAGTGATAGTATGCTACGTAATATCAACCACAAAAGAAAAACAACATACATCATAAGAAATTGTAGAAACTGTTAAGAAACAGTAGAAAAACCTTAGAAAGTCTTAATGATTAGTTAAATTTAACCTTTCCTCTAGAAAGAGAAGTTAACTAAAGTAACAAAAGGCAAACTTTATTAGTTTGTTTGGATGTAAAAATAATTCAATATCCTGCAATCTAGGATCTCAGGTAGGTAGGTGGGCAGGAAGGCGTCTTGCTTAAGAATGTAGGATTAAATCTCCCAATTATTCTTTCGGCATGACCATTTTTTTTTAATTTACTAATCAAGATATGCCTACCCACACGTGAATGCATCAAAGAATTTACAATTTTTGTTTTAATTTGCTAATTAAATTATAAATTTAATTCGAGCGTTGGGTAATTAGATTGTATCTCCGTAACTTAATTTAAACCATCCGTCGTTAATGAATTCGATTTGAAAATAACTGATGTTTTGAAACAAACTGAATGCATGCAAAAGCAATTACTAATGGAAATAAATTCCTTAGGGGTTATATGTTTTAAAAATGCTTTCGGAATTCATTAGTAATAACTGTTGCATTCTTTGCTAAAGATTCGCAAGAAAGAAACACACTATTGCTACAGGGAAACATTCACTTAGTTTAATTAAATATGAGGTATATGTATTCAAATCATAAAATGGATAAATGGAATAAATTGGATTCAAAAATGAACAATGAAGATAATGTGGAGATGCTATGAAGCTGGAAGTAAGTGTCAGTCAAAGTAATCACCAGGGGTTTCTTCCTTGTTGGTTCTATTTTATCTTTTAGGCATTTCTTTGCCTCAAGCGACGACAGTTGTAGGAAATTCAGAATCTTAAATATTGATTTATGTTGAGAGATATTGATTTACGCCGAACGTCAGACTTTAAAAACAAAATTCGATGCACTGTTTAAAATGATTGCAAGCAATTAGTTAGTGCCTGTAAAAATAGCAATAGTGTTGATTTATATCAATCACAATGAAAAAAACATACGTAATAAGAAAATGTAGAAACTGTTAAGAGACAATAGAAAGACATTTAAACCATAAACATATTTTTTTGAAAGATAAATTACGATAATTATCCTAATTATTAACTTCAATGTAGCATTTTATTCTATTTGAAGAATTTTGAGTGATCGTATGTTACTTGATATAAGAGAAATTGTTTTAACTATTTTTTTGCTATTGTTAAAATCCTTTAAACATATTTGTTTTAATCTTATCAGCACGAGGCTAGTTAATTTATTAATTTTTTAAGTTTTAAATTAAAAAAACAACATTTAAGCTTATCAATAGTAGGTGTCTAAGAGTATCTTTGTTTAGTCGCTACTTATCTTATGGATAAAAGTATCTAGTCTGTTTTCCGATGTAATGTACTCCAACAAAATCGCCATAACATTTTTTATAAGATGCTACATTTACCATTTGTAGGAATCGAAACTTTGTATGCTTCAACTTTAATCTGAGGTACTATCATTTAACCACAAGTACAATTGCATTTACGACATTTATTACTAATATGTTATAGAAACATAATACATTGTTGCTTACAAACTCAAACGTTCGAACTAAAACATTCGAAACTAGAACGGCAGATATGTAAAATATTCCACGTTACCCAAGGTATATCAAGAAATACATGCTAAAATGCAGATATATTTTGTCATCACAATTTTAAACGAACAACTCTAGGATGGCATCTAGAAGCTTTGCGAATTCCTCTTCTTCTGCTTAAGCCCAACATAGATTTATTGTATGAGCGCAGAATATCTGAATATCACTCAACATTTGAATCATCTTATATCCTTAACAAATTCAAGATTGCAAATAATATTTATTGCTTAAGTCATATTATCCACTATATTAGGCCTCAGCATTTATAAAACTTAGAGCAGTGTTTCACTCATGTCAGGCTTAAAATGTTGGGTTTCAAAAACGCTATCATATAGGACACTCTGGTCATGAAAGGTACTTTTCAACACCGATCGGCCTTGTTTTTCAGTTATGTATATTATGAACAGTCCACTGCCTGAGGTAAAATAATAAAGGGTATTTCCTTCCTCCATTATCCTGTAGAAATGGAATGTATATCCAGGAGGGGATAACTTAGACTTAGGGCATAGCTAGCCCCACATTTTTTTGTCGTAAAGAAGAAAATCCACAAACTCCCACTAGGCAGTGTGCCTATCACATACGTCAAAAGATTCGATTTTTTTCTGTATCAGTGGAGAAAGTGGAAAATTATTAAAATATGCAGCTCTTATCCTATTGATGAATCCAGCCTTCTTAACATCTCTTCCAAGTATTTTTACATTCAGTAGCACAGAAACATTCATAATCCATGGATCAGATGGAAAATCATCAAATTAATGAACTTCATAGTAGAAAATGAACAATTATTCATCTCAAGAAACCGTTATCCTCGAAATACAAGTTGAACTCTCTGAGTCAATATATTGTTTCTACTAAGTCAAACGTATTTCATTCTTGATAGAATGGAAGCCGTCATAATATTTTGTATCCCATGAAATACTATCTTTTCTTACAAGTTTATCACCGTTATTTATTCCTTTTGTATTGTGTGATTCTCTTTTCATTTAAGCTTATGGTAGTTACATAGTATTATGTTAGTTTCATAGTTACTGTTCCTTTTCTGTATTATATATTTTGTATTATAACTCATATATTTCTGTAATTGTAAGTGTTTTTTTTTATTATTATTTTTTACATTTTTCCTTTTTTTAATTGTAAGAGATAAATAACTCCAGGTACAAATGTAAAGTGCGGAATGGTTTGGTTTGGTTGCCGCTCTACGGTCATTTTTTTGCACACTTTGGGCTAATTAGACCGGAACCTACAGTTTAACGGGGATTTCGAACCACTCATAAACAACCATGCCACTGCCAGTATTCGAACCTGAATAGTTTGGCAGCGTAGTTTGGTTTGTCGCTCTACGGTCAATATTTTGTGCACTCTTTGAGCTAATTAGACAGAGACCTAACGTGGATTCCGAACCACTAATAAACTGACATGCCTTCGCCGGGATTCAAATCTGAAACCTGTAGTACCAAACACCAGAGAGCTAGCCAATTGGCCAACAGGCCATGGAATAGAGTAAAGTGTGACTATAACCAAGCAATACACTTTGAGCACACTAGCTGCGCACATTGCAGCGTAGTTTGGTTTGTCGCTCAACGGTCAATATTTTGTGCACTCTTTGAGCTAATTAGACAGGAACCTAACGTGGATTCCGAACCACTAATAAACTGCCATGCCCCCGCCGGGATTCAAATTTGAAAATTGTGGTACTAAAAGTCTGAGAGCTAGCCAATTAGCCATCAGGCCATGAAATAAAGTAATAAGACAAGTAAGTAAGTAAGTAAGTAAGTGACTATAACTAAGCGAGACACTTTGAGCACATTACAGATGGGTCGCGAGTTAGATTTATCATATTATTAACATGGTTTCCAAATAATCCCATACCAAATGCTTTCTAATAACTGAAATCTGAAATTGCAACATATTTTTTTTTGCTGACACTGAATTTTTGTGATACTTAATATTACCAAACTTATTTCCTCAGAATGTCATTCTTTAAAGATTTTTTTAATTTAATTTTCCTTTACTAATGGCTAAGTGGTTGTTTCCGTATTAAATTGCCATCGACAGTAACGTAATGTCAAGTTAAAATTAATGGCCCAGCAATCCAGACGGTAAACAACTATAATTATTACATAAATCATTCACCCAGGGTGACCTTTTAGATATTGTTAAGAACGTGGTGACAACATTTTTCAATGTTCGTCACTAGTTTTAAGTGTGATATTACTTGAAAAAGAAAGTTATTGTTACTTTATTTTAAGAATAATGGTGAAATATCAGTAAAAAAGTACACATTGGATAATATAAAATTAAATGTTTTTACTACACCTCTTTGAAATAAACACCATTGTTCTAAATATTAATTTTGTTCACTTTTATCATTCAAAACAAACTTTTTTTTTTCAATCCTTATATAATATATTCAATCTAAAAAAAAAGCTCTTATAGTATTTCTCTGAAATTTTATTTACATAATTTAGGTAACCTTTAATTTAATTTGAATGCAAAGCAATAATTTTTTATTATTTTCTGCAATGAATAAAATGTATTTATTTTTTTTAATTTGATTAAAAAAATAAACTTATTTATCCAACTTATAAAAATACTTATATTAATTTAGTATTATTAAAAAAACTTATAAAATTATTTTATTAACTTATAAAAAAATTCCTTATTAAGTGTAAGATATTATTGCTTTTATTCTATTTTGAAAACTGAGATAATGTTTGAAGTCTAATTAAACAATTTAAAATTCATAATTTATCTTTAATAATTAAAAATTCATTATTTATCTTTAATAGCATATGCTTAAATAATATAAATAAATCCAATGACTAAGAAAAGCATAAAAATATTACATTTTGTTTTATAAGGAACATCAACTAGTTCTAAGTGATACTAATAATTAGGTTTTACAATTTTATCTATAAAATTGTATTCAACCTAAATTATCAATTTAACCCTTGAATAATAAAAAAAAGATTTTTATATATTTTATTAAAAGAATGAAACAATTTTCAAAGATTTCATATTGGTAAAGACAGAAGTAAAATTTATGCACGACATAAAAATCTGCTTCAAAGAATTTCAAAAATGTTCTTTCTGCCATTATGTTCGTTTATTTTACTTTATTCAGAACTCAAAATCAATATTTGCGAAACATTTAAACTTTCTAAAGGACTCTTTGAACTCTTTCTGAAATACTCTTTGTTTACAATTGTAATCCTTCAAATATATAAATATTGAAACTCAAATTCAACAAAACTGTTACAGGAAAGATAAATATTATTATACAAAAAAAAAGGAACATGTTCTGCACTTTGGCAAAAAAAGAATATTTCTTAATAAATATGTTATTGAATTTACATACTGATTTAAACTTTCATAAAAAAAAACAGTTTTCGAAATTTTCATGATTAAAGAAATTAATCAAACAACTTGGCTGTTTATTCTAAATGAAAAATGGGGGCACATAATAATGAATGAAGCATAATCTTTTATAATTTCCATTTCAAAAACCGTTTTTGAAGTTCACATTGCATGACATTACATCAAATGAAAGATATTATTTTAAATCATAATATATTTAGCAGGAAATCAGAAATAACATGTAGAATACCTAAATATATCTGAATTTTGAATTTCTTTTTTGAAATGTTTCCTGCAAGTAAGCAAACAAGGTATCGACACACTTTTCCTCATTCATTAAATCTATTCATTCGTTATTCAAATAAATGTGTTTCAATTAAATACAATAAAACGGGAAATTAAAAAAAATTATTAATAGCAACAGAAATTTTGAAACATCTCATTTACTTCAGAAATTAATAATCCTAAATATTATATCCTAAACCATGAATCAATAAAAATATTAGTTTTTATACTTTTACGTTTTTTATAGAAAACTGTTTAAAAATAAAAGATTATGTAAATTAGCATTTTTATCACATTTCTATAAATTTATACTATTTTTATTTCGTAATAGAAATATACCTTTTATATATTAAAAATTATCTACAGAGTGATTATAATTAAAGTCTCTTTTCAAAATGCTGTAAAAAAAAAAAGAACTATTTATCATAATGAGTTCAAATTTGAACTGAAGATACTTGAAGAAGGAGGAAATAATATGGCATCAAAAAAAATTCCACCAATTTTTTTCATCCAATTTGGTTTGACCTTGCCGTGATGGATGAGCTTAGCCGTTGAAAGTCAGTTGAGTGTCATAACTGTTGAATGACTTGGAAGTCATTTTTACCTACAAAAAAACCGAAACAATCAAGCATATTGAACATTACAGTTGGCTTAGTGTGCAACTCATGCCAAATACGTTGTCATTTGGATTCAAAATATCACTGGCAGCCGAATTCACTTTTTTATGCCGATTGCATTGTCATCTATTAATACACTTTTTAACTTTTTTTTGATGCCATACCGTCTCCCCCTTCTTCGAGTTTCTTCAGTTAAAATATGAAGTCATTATGACGAGTGGGTCTTTTTTACAGCATTTTGAAAGTGGGATTTTAATTATAATCACCCTGTCGAAAATAATTAAAGATGATTTAAAAAATTATCTTTGTAAGGACAGAACAAAAGCTATAAATAGCATGAAGATCTGTTTTACCAAATTTAAAAAAAAAATTATTTCCATAATTATATATACATTTTTTTAGAACTCAAAATGAATATTAACGAAACACTTACAATTTTTCTAGAACTCTTCGAAGTATTGAAATTGTAATCATATTAGAAAATCAAAAAATATAATGCCCAATAATTCGACAAAACAATTACACACGAAAGACAAATATTATACAATAAAGCAACCCTAAACAAAAAATATTTTTTAAAGAAATATATTATTACATTTACACAATGCTTTAAACTTTCGTAAAAAAATTTTATCCAAATTTTCATGATTAAAAAACTTAATCCAATGAACTTTTGCTGTTTATTCTCTAAATTCAGAAATGAAAAATGGGGCACAGCATAATAAATGAAGTACTGTGCTTTATGCTTTACATTTCAAAAACCTTTTTGAAGTTCGCATCGTGCTTTTTGCTTGAAATCCCTTTTTGAAGTTTACGTAAGAAATAACATATTGAGTTGCCCAAAAGGCAATTTTATTTTTAATCGTATCATTTGACTGTTCGTCATCGTATTTTTTTCTAAAAAAATATACGACGGAAATATTTGGAGAATAGTGAATTAAGATATTGAATCATTCAATAAATCTTCATTAATTCATTGTGTAAATAATTATGATACAATTGGATAAAAAAAATAAGGAAATTGAAATGTGTTGAAAAAAAAATGAAATGAAATGGAAAATGAAAATGAAAATGGAATTGAAAAGAAAATGAAATTTAAATATTATTAATAGCAATTGCAGTTTTCAGAACAGTTCATTTAGAATAGGAAGAAGCACTTCTACGCAGTGTATATATATAACCAAGTATGAATCCAAAATGTTAGTCTTTGATTTCGATTTTTTAATTTTTCTTTCTATAGATACAAATATTATATACAAATAACATACGTTATATACAACATATATATGTATGTTATATACAAACAAATATCTAAAATAAAAAAAATAAAAAAAAGTAAGGAAATTAAAATGTATATCAATAGCAACTGCATTTTTTTATAATAGTTAATTTAGAACAGGAAGAAATAATATGCAATAGCATTTATAAAACCAAATATGAATTAAAATATTAGTCTCTTATTTTTATTTTTTTTAATTTTTCTATTTATAGAAACAACTCTTTTCAAATAAAAGGTGAAATATTAAAATTTTTGTCATGTTTTTCTATAAATTCTATAATCTCTATTTATTCTATAATCAATATAAATTTTATAATCTCTATTTATGCTATAATCTCTATAAATTCTATATTCCCTATTTTTTCTATAATCCCAAATTCTACAATCTCGCTTTATGTTAATAGTTTATCTGCTAAATAATAATAATAATAAAAATATATGATTTTCTAAAAATAATGACAGCTGATGATTTTTGATTAAAATTTGATAGTTGTAAAATATCTAATTATTGAAATTTTTAATTAAATTTTTCTAATTATTAAGATCTACTTACAAACTCTTAACAGTGTAAAAAAATTTGTATAGAAATTCAAAATTTATATATATATATATATATATATATTTTGTTTGTTATATTTTTTCATGAACACAAAATCAATATTAGCAAAGCACTTTAATTCTTTTAATTATTAAAATTGTAATCATTCTAATATAAATGAATAATTCTTCTTCTTCATTGGTGAACAGCCCTATGTTGCGCCAAGGCCTACTAACAAATTTCAAGACAGGAAATAATCTCTTTCTAAGGAGTAGGTTTGTCAGGCTTAAGCCCAAATGTCATATGAGACCGGGACTTAAGGTTTGAAGTGGATTCCAAGCCACTATAAACATGCATGGCAATGCCGCAACTCGAACCCTGTGGCACCGAGCGCCAGATCCTCAGTGAACTAGTTACTTTAACATCAGGCCTCATAAATGACTAACAGGACTTAAACTCCAACAGCATTATTACAAAAAGATAAATATACACAATAAAGGACCTGTATATATACAATAAAGAACCTGTATACACAATATACACAATAAAGAACCTGTATATACACAATGTACACAATAAAGGACATGTATATACACAATACCTGTGTACACAAAAATACACAATAAAGGACCTGTATATACACAATAAAGAACCTGTATACACAAAAATATACACAATAAAGGACCTGCATATACACAATAAAGAACCTGTATACACAAAAATATACACAATAAAGGACCTGTATATACACAATAAAGGACCTGTATATACACAATAAAGAACCTGTATACACAATATACACAATAAAGAACCTGTATATACACAATGTACACAATAAAGGACCTGTATATACACAATAAAGAACCTGTATACACAAAAATATACACAATAAAGGACCTGTATATACACAATAAAGAACCTGTATATACACAATAAAGAACCTGTATACACAAAAATATGCACAATAAAGGACCTGTATATACACAATAAAGAACCTGTATACACAATATACACAATAAAGAACCTGTATATACACAATGTACACAATAAAGGACCTGTATATACACAATAAAGAACCTGTATACACAAAAATATACACAATAAAGGACCTGTATATACACAATAAAGAACCTGTATATACACAATAAAGAACCTGTATACACAAAAATATGCACAATAAAGGACCTGTATATACACAATAAAGAACCTGTATACACAATAAAGGATCTGTATATACACAATAAAGGACCTGTATATACACAATAAAGAACCTGTATACACAAAAATATACACAATAAAGGACCTGTATATACACAATAAAGAACCTGTATACACAAAAATATGCACAATAAAGGACCTGTATATACACAATAAAGAACCTGTATACACAAAAATATACACAATAAAGGACTTCTACATTGTGATGAAAGAAAATTGTATTATTAATAAATTTAATAATACAATTTTAACTTAATTAAAAAAAAATTCGAAGTTTTTATAGTTAATAAACTTAAATAAAAATTTTCTGTTCATTCCTTAAATCCTAAATGAAATATAGGGCCACAGAATAATAAATGAAGCACATCCTTTTATACATTTTGTCTGAAAAATATTTTTGAAATTCACATTGCGTTTTGCATGAGATCGGAAATAACATATTGAGTTGCCCAAAGGCGTCTGAATTTTGAATAGTGCCATCTGCAAGCATAGAAGCAAACAATATAGTTGGCGCACTTTTGCTAAAAAATGCGCACCGTGGCGAAACATTTGGAGAATAGTGGTATAATATGGCGGAATTGTATTCCGTCCTTATAATTTTGTAGTTATATCTATCATCATGTTAAATATCACAAAAGTTGATGTTAATAACAACATAAATTTTCATGACAGCTGGCTTAAAATAAAAAAAATAATAAAACTTATTTAATCGATTTGTGTTACATTTGATTTGTAGAAAGTTCTTCAATTAGTCTTTTTGGACACAGTATTCATACGGTCACAATTTCGTTTATGAATTATTTGTAACTATAAAAAAAGCATTTTAGACTTAAAAAAAGACTTTGTCAATGAGTAATTTCTTTGATACACAATTTTATTAGAATTAGTTTCAAAATAGTATTTAGTTCAGAGTATTTTTATAAAAATTTCTCTGGAAAATTCAATTTTGAATTTTTATTAAAATCTATTTTAAAAGAATAATTGGTTCAATGTAAATTTATTAATAAAATTTCTTTTGAAAATGTAATTAGTTCAATACAGAGTCTCATTAAACTATTTTTCAAAAGATTAATAAACCTAAAATAAACTTTTAAATATTTTTTTTGAAAATGCAGTTAGTTCAATATAGAGTCACATCCAAATAATTTTCAAATAATTAATAAGCCTAATGAAATTTTTTTTATTAAAATTTCTTTTGATAAAGTAATCAGTTCAATACAGATCCTCATTAAAATAATTTTCAAAAGAATAATAAGCCTGATGTAAATTTTTTTAATAAAATTGCTTTTTATAATGCAATCAGTTCAATATAGAGTATCATTAAAATATTTTTCAAAAGATTAATAAGCCTAATGTAAATATAAACAGGTTACAATTTTTTCATTGATGAGTTTCATATTCCACTTATGCATACCATGAACTCATTGACAGATGGCAAATTGAGGGTATTTCCTTACGGAAGGACTTGAAGGTTTAAAATTCACTGAATTTGCGTGCCATAAGACATAAAATTAAGAAAACACCCACCAGATAGGACTGTCGATACAAGACTCGTCATATAGGTTGTGCAAAACCTATCGTTTCTAAAAGCAGTAATTTCAATGGAAGAAACTAGTTGATTAGAATTTGAACATTTTTGCGTGCTTTTTCTGTGCATATTACCATTACCACGATTTGGGACATAGACTTACAAACAAGAAATGACCCAACAGTGACTTAAACCATTTTTATAAATTTGTAGGTCCATTTTTACATATCGACGCACTCTGTGATTTCCCGAAGATATATTTGTTCCATTTTTCGATTGAAGCATGAAAGTGCGAACGTTTTCCGGATGCAACAATCTTTTGAAAATGTATTTCAAAAGAAATGATGTGGAGTGTGAATCACTGAGAATCGAACATTTTTTTTAACTGTTTTGTTTTACATTTGCTGAATATATTTGGGAGTTTCTTATTCAAGAAATATTGTATAAGGCTGATACTTAAATTTTCATGATTTGTTTAAAATAAAAAAAAAACCTTTATTAAGTGCCACTGCATAAAAGTTGTATTTAATGAAGATAATCTGCATCAAATAATGATTGTAAATAATTTTATTTATGTATAATTCGGAATTTCCTTTATTTTAACAGGGGCGGGTTATATAGCAAGCATTGCATAAGGCTTATATTTAAGTTTTCATGATTTGTTTTTAAAAAAATAAAACTTTTCTTAAGTATCACTACATAAATATTATATTTCACGATTTTAAGAATTTATTTGTATTTAGGTTATCTACATCAAATAATGATTGTAAATAATTTTATTTATGTATAATTCGGAATTTCGTTTATTTTAACAGGGGCGGGTTATATAGCAAGCATTGCATAAGGCTTATATTTAAGTTTTCATGATTTGTTTTAAAAAAAAATAAAACTTTTCTTAAGTATCACTACATAAATATTATATTTCACGATTTTAAGAATTTATTTGTATTTAGGTTATCTACATCAAATAATGATTGTAAATAATTTTATTTATGTATAATTCGGAATTTCGTTTATTTTAACAGGGGCGGGTTATATAGCAAGCATTGCATAAGGCTTATATTTAAGTTTTCATGATTTGTTTTAAAAAAAATAAAACTTTTCTTAAGTATCACTACATAAATATTATATTTCACGATTTTTCGAATTTATTTGTATTTAGATTATCTACATCAAATAATGATTGTAAATAATTTTATTTATGTATAATTCGAATTTCCTTTTATTTTAACAGGGGCGGGTTATATAGCAAGCATTGCATAAGGCTTATATTTAAGTTTTCATGATTTGTTTTAAAAAAAATAAAACTTTTCTTAAGTATCACTACATAAATATTATATTTCACGATTTTACGAATTTATTTGTATTTAGATTATCTACATCAAATAATGATTGTAAATAATTTTATTTATGTATAATTCGGAATTTCCTTTATTTTAACAGGGGCGGGTTATATAGCAAGCATTGCATAAGGCTTATATTTAAGTTTTCATGATTTGTTTTAAAAAAAATAAAACTTTTCTTAAGTATCACTACATAAATAGTATATTTCACGATTTTTCGAATTTATTTGTATTTAGATTATCTACATCAAATAATGATTGTAAATAATTTTATTTATGTATAATTCGGAATTTCCTTTATTTTACGGGGACGAGCTATATAGCAAGCATTACATAAGGCTTATATTTAAGTTTTCATGATTTGTTTTAAAAAAATAAAACTTTTCTTAAGTGTCACTGCGCAAAAATTTTATTTAACGATTTTAGAAATTTATTTGTATTAAGATTATCTACGTCAAATAATGATTGTAAATAATTTTATTTATGTATAATTTAACTGATTTTCTTTTTCATTTTGCTAAGACTGGTTATATGACAAACATTGTGTAAGTCTAATACTTAAGTTTTCATGATTTGTTTTAAATAAAAAACAAACCGTAGTACTACCTAAAAAGTTTATTTAATGCTTTTACGAATTTATTTTTATTAAGATAATCTATTTAAATTAATAATTGAAAATAATTGTTATGTATAATTTAAAGTATTTTTTATTTATTTTTTTTTTATTTTGGGGCAGGCGAGGTAATTTAAGAAATATTGTATAAGGCTGATATTTATGTTTTGATGATTTGTTTAATGCATTTATTAAACAAAATTTTATTTAATGCATTTAAGAATTTATTATTATTAAGATAATTCACGTCAAATAATGATTGTAAATAATTTTATTTATGTGTAATTTAACGGGATTTTTACCGTTTTTATTTAAGAAATATATTTTTTATAAGGTTTTGATATTTATGTTTTCAAGATTTGTTTAAAATAAAAAAAAAATCTTTATTAAATGCCACTACATAAAAGTTTTATTTAATGCTCCTGTAAATGCAATTGTGTTAAGGCAATTTACGTAAATTAATGATTGTAAATAATTTTATAAATGATTCAGAAATGGTAATTTGTGTTGTAAAGCTTCAAACTTAAAGGATAATGAAAATATTGATTTACATTAGAGCATCAGTCAATCAATTGAGCATTTAAAGAATAAAAAAAATAAAAAAGGAAAATTTTAAATTCTTATTATGTATTACTGGGTATATGTATTTACTGGGTATCCCTTATAAAGGACAATTATGTAGTGATGCATTTTGGTATTCATTATTGATTTCCAGTGATTAGGAACTAAGATTTTATCACAGAGACAAAGACTTTGGATGAATATGGGGGAAGGGGTGTTCAGAAGAAAGGATTTGTATAGTGCTAACTAACTCTTCTAACTTAAGTGCTAAAGTGCATGTTGATTTACATTAGAGCATCAGTAAATCAACTGAATATTTAAAGAGTGAAGAATCTAAAAGTTAAATATTATAATTACATTAGAGCATCAGTCAATGAATTGAATATTTAAAGTGTGAAGAACCAAAAAAGAAAATATTGAACGATTGATATGAATATGTATTTATTGGCTGATATTATTATGTAGTGATATATTTTGGAATTCAATAGGCTGTTCCTAAAATTACAATTTGGGTTACTGCATCTATAACAAAGGGTTGACTGCAATATGGGATTCAGAAATATTGATTTGCGTTGTAAAGCTTCAAACTTATATTAGAACATTAGTAAATCAATTGAATATTTAAAGAATGAAAAATTAAAAAAAGAAAATATTAAAATCTTGTTATAAATATGCATTTACTGGGTAATATTATTGTGTAATTCAGCATGGTGTTCCAACGATTAGGAACCGAGGTTTTATGACAGTGACAAAGACTTTGGCGGAATGGGGGTTTCAGAAGTGAAGATTTGTGTTGTAAAACTTCAAATTTAGTGATAAAGAAAATGTTTGATTTACATTAGAGCATCAGTAAATCAATTGAATACTTAAATAGTGAAGAATCAAAGAGGAAAATATTAAATTATTGATATAAATATGTATTTATTGGTTGATATTATTATGTAGTGATATATTTCGGAATGCAATAGGATGTATTAGGATTTGGGTTACTGCATCTGTAACAAAGGGTTGACTGTAATAAGGAACTCAGAAATAATGATTTGCGTTGTAAAGCTTCAAACTACTGATTTACAATAGAGCCTCAGTAAATCAATTGAATATTTTAAGAATAAAATATCTAAAAACGAAAATATTAAAATCTTGTTATAAATATGTATTTACTGGGTTGTTGTTCCATGTCGCTCTGATCCAGGCACCTAGACCAGGTCGGTGTTTCAGTAATTAGGACTTCAGTATGTCATTTCAGTGATTAGGAATTCAGTATGGTTTTCGAATGATTAGGAACTGAGGTTTTTATATCAGTGATAAAGACTTCGGGGGAAGGCGGTTCTCGGAAGTGATGATTTGTTTGTAAAGCTTCAAACTTAAATGATAAAGAAAGTGTTTGATTTTCATTAGAACATCAGTAAATCAATTGAATACTCAAAGAATGAAGAATCAAAAAGGAAAATATTGATAAAAATATGCATTTAGTGGTTGATATGATACATTTTGGAATTCAATACGGTGTTCCAGTAATTAAAATTTGAGTTACTGCATCAGTAACAAAGACATTGCAATAAAGGAATTCAGAAAAAATTATTTGTGTTGTAAGTTTCAAACTTAAATGATAATGAAAATGTTGATTTATATTAGAGCCTCAGTAAATCAATTGAATATTTAAAGAATGAAAAATCAAAAAGGGGAAATATTAAGTGGTTATTATAAATATGTATTTACTGGGTAATATTAACTAGTGTATATTTATACTGTTCCAGTGATTGGGGACTGAGATTTTATACCAGTGACAAAGATTTCATTGGAATGTTGGTTTCGGAATTGATAATTTGTATTTTAAAGTTTCAGACATAAAGGAAAAAGCAAATGGTGGTTTACATTAGTAGCGTCAGTAAATTAATCGAATATTTAAAGAATGAAAGATAAAGAACAATGTTGAATTATTGATATAAATATGTATATATTTCTTAATACTGTTCAGTAATGAGAAATTTTGGAATTGAGTATGTTTTTTTTTAGTGATTTGGAATTGGGATTTTATAACAATGATAAAGTTTAACATGGAATGAAAGATACAGAAATAACAAAGAGTCAAACATAATTGATAAAGAAAATAATTTATATAATGCATAAATAAAAGTACCACATGAAAAAAAAATACTGGATAGTTATACACTGAAGTGACAAAAGTCATGGGATAGCAATATGCAAATTTTCAGATGGCAGTAGCATCGCGTAGAACAGGTATAAATGCGCAGTGCTTTCACAGAGCTTTCATTTCTGTTCAAGTTATTCATGTGAAGAGGTTTTGACGTGATGATGACCGCACGACGGGAATTAACAGACTTTGAACGCGGAATGTTAGTTGGAGCTAGACGCATGGGTCATGCCATTTCGGAAATCGTTAGGGAATTCAACATTCCCAGATCCACTGTGTCAAGAGTGTGCCGAGAGTAGGAAATTTCAGGCATAACATCCCACCATGGACAGCGCAGTGGTCGACCGCCTGCACTTAACGACCGAGACCGGCGACGTCTGCAAAGAGTCGGAAATTCTAACAGACAAGCAACACTGCGTCAAATAACCGCAGAAATCAATGTGGGACATACAAGGGACTTGTCTGTTAGAACTGTGAGGGAGAAATTTGGCTTTCTTGGGCTATTCCAGCAGAAGACCGACTCGAGTGCCTTTACTGACAGAACGACATCGCTTGCAGCGACTCTCGTGGGCACGTGAGCATATCGGTTGGTCCCTAGATGAATGGAAAACCGTGGCCTGGTCCAATGAGTCACGATTTCAGTTGGTAAGAGCTGATGGTAGGGTTCGATTGGAGCGCAGACCCCACGAAGCCATGGACCCAAACTGTTAGCAAGGCACTGTTCAAGCTGGTGGTGGCTCTGTAATGGTGTGGGCTGTTTTTTCATGGCATGGACTTGGTCCTCTGGTGCGACTGGACCGAAATTGACTGGAAATGCTTCTGTTCATCTACTTGGAGATCACTTGCAGCCATTCATGGACTTCATGTACCCAAACAACGATGGGATTTTTATGGATGACAATGCGCCATGTCACCGGGCCACAACTGTTCGCGATTGGTTTGAAGAACATTCTGCACAATTCCAACGAATGATCTGGCCATCTAGATCGCCCGACATGTATCCCATCGAGCATTTATGGGACATCATCGAGAGGTCTGTTCGTGCCCAAAATCCTGTACCATCAACGCTTTCACAATTATGGACGTCTATCGAGACAGCATGGCTCAATATTCCTGCAGAAGACTTCCAACGACTTGTTGAGTCCATGCCACGTCGAGTTGCTACACTTCGCCGGGCGAAAGGAGGGCCGACACGATATTAAGAGGTATCCCATGACTTTTGTCACTTCAGTGTATAAAAATGTAGTGAGAGTATTTATTTGAAATAATTAAACACTTAAATAAATTTTAAAAAAACTGAAGTATTTGATTTGTAATGAATTGTAGCTTGCTGGATGGGGGCATAAAATTTAAAAAAAATTTCTTGATTTGAATAAAGAACCAAAATTAGATGATATTAAAAAAACAAGATATTAAAAAAATAATATCATATTTTTAAAGCATTAATTTGTTCTAAATTCTATTACAGTCAAATATTAGTAGCTAATATTCCAAAAAAATTTGAATTATAATTTTTTATTGCTAGTTTCACAAATTGGAATAATTGCCTTCAGTAATGTCAATTGTATAATTTATTTGTCTTCTTTAAAAACTTTAATTTAGTATGAAAAATCGTTTCATAATTTTTAAGAAAGTTTAAAATTATTATATTCTATAGAAACCATACTTCCTTTCGTTGATACTATGCTTCTTTAAACCATTATTCATGAAACCAGACTTTCATTATAAACAAATAATTGGATAAATATAATTAACTGAAAAATAAATTCAGCATTGGAAAAGTGAATGCTTTTAATCTTTTTAATCTCTCAAAAATTGGCTTAAGATTGAAAAAAAAACCCCACCTATTGATAGAAATTTCAACTATTTTTTTAGGAGGGAGGGAATGAATGTTTTTCAAGGAGAAAGTTTTAAGCCATATTTCTTTCGAAAGAATAAATAGATTTGTCGTTCACTTCATATGTAATGTCTGTTTGCTTTTCATCCTGAAAATAAATATAGATGTGATAACAAATTTTACTTCCTTTTCTGTTGCTTATGTAATAAGTTTATGAAGCTTTGGGGACTATTTTTTTACATGCATTGACATAAATCATTCAAAATCTTTTTTCATCCTATAATTCTGGAAATTTAATAATATTGTAACAAACATGAGTTAGAAAGGAGGTTTTGGTAAAATTATTTAGTTAAAGAAATATGCTTGAGTGCAACTTAGAGTTAATGGAATTTTTTTTATTATTTTATAAAACACTTTGTGTCTTATATTTAAAAAGAATTAAATCACTTGAAATTTTAAGGTATCTTTCAAATAAAACTATCACATCAAAAATCGAAAAAAAAAAACTATCGTAAATAACTATTTTTATTAATAACTGTTTTAACACAAGTTAAGTTGTTAAAAGGAATTTATAACCATTATACGAATTTATTTGGTCTATCTTAACAATATAAATATCATATATCGTACTTTTGTAAGGGGAGAATTGGAATACTTGATCATATGGGATATTTGAGACATTCCTATTTTATCTACAGTTGGTTAATTTTTATTTCTAAAGCAGGCAACGTGTTAATTAGCAATTTTTATGGCCAGTAGCGTATGCTACTGGCCATAAAAATTGCTAAACCAGGAAGAAATGCAGATAACAAAAGGATATTTATTATACAAATATATTTTACTAGAAATAATTAGTGATTAAATTTTCAAGAAATTTGGGTTTATAGATTCTGAGAAATCAGTATTTAGAACAACCACCTCTGGCAGTAATAACAACAATTTTACGCCTGGGCATTGAGTCAGAGATTGGATGGTATGTACAGATACAGATGTCCATGCAGCTTCAACACGATACCACAGCTCATCAACCGTAGTGACTGGCGTATGGCGACGAACCAGTAGCTCACCAACCATAGACCAGACGTTCTCTGTTGGCGAGAGATCTGGTGAACGTGCAGGCCATGGCAACAGCCGAACGTTTTCCATATCAAGGAAGGCCTGTAAAATACCGGCAACATGCGGTCGTGCAATGTCCTGCTGAAACGTAGGGTTTCGCAGGGCTTGAATAAAGGGTAGATCCACGGGTCTTAACACACCAGAAATGTAACGTACACTGTTCAAAGTTCCATTAATGCGAACAAGAGGTGATAGAGACGTGTATCCAATAGCAACCCATATCATCATGCCAGGTAATGGGCCAGTATGACGTTGACGAATGCACGTTGCGAATGTTCGTTCACCACGATGCCGCCAAACACGGATGCGACTATCTTGATGCTGTAAACAGAACCTAGACTCCCCTGAAAAAATGGCATCTCGCCATTCGTGTGCCCAGTTTCGTAGTTGATCACATCATTGAAGACGCTCCTGTCTGTGATGCAGAGTCAAGGGTAGCCGCAGCCATGGTCTCCGAGCTGAGAGTCCATGTTGCTGCAAACGACGTCGAACTGTTCGGGCAGACACTTGTTGTCTTGCAACCAACCCCGATTCTTGACTCAGGGCTCATGACGTGGTGGCATGATCCCTTACCGTCCTGAACCCATCGATTCCATATTTTGCTAACAGTCATTGGATATCACTCGAGTAGCAATACTGCAATACGATAAACACAATCCCAGTACGCTACAATTGGACCTTTATCAACGTCAGAAACATGTTCGTACGCATATTTGCTTCGCATCACAACAACTTTTCACCAGGCGACAACGTTCAAATGCAATTTGTGCATGAGAAACCGGCTGAACAATTTCTTCATTTAAACGCATTGTAGGTGTCGCTACCGGCCCCTTCTTTGTCTGAATGCGCTGAAAAGCTAATCATTTGCATATCATAGCATTTCTTCCTGTCGTTTAAATTCCACGTCTGTAGCATCATTTTCTTCTTGGTATAGCAATTTTAATGGCCAGTAGTATATTTATCATGCTCGCTCTCGGTAAAAAATACAAAAAAAACCAACGCACTATACACAGGATTATCTTCTCAAACCCAAACAATTGGATTAACGTTATTTAATTAAATACATAAATAATATTTATAAAAGTTCTTTTATATTAGATATAAGTTTTGAAAAATTAATTATTATATTTAATTATATATAAGTATATTTTATTATATTTAAATATTGTTGTTTAATTCTTTTTTATATTTAATTGAATACATAGAATTCGTTTTTTTATAATCATATATTTTTAAGACTGTCACTTTTTAAATTATTTTTGCTGACAAAATTGTTTATAAACCATTTTTATAAGGGATTAAAGAAATTATTGTAACTTTTAATTAACCAGGTGCGTTATTCGATAAAGTATTAAACCGATTTTAATGTTAAAAAATTAGAACGTTCTACAAATAACTGCATTATAAATTCGAAAAAAAAAGAAGAAAAAAATCATTCGCTTCTTGTAGAATATCAAACTCACAACTTACAGTCGTTCTAAAATGTATCCTTTCCAAATATGCTAATCATAAAGAAAAGGGAAAAAATATTTCTCTCTTACCTGCGACATTTTTGCGTTGAAAAACTCAAAAAACTTAATTCCGAGATTATACGCGAGCAAAAGTATAAATTCCGAAACGGAGTTTCTAAATTAGAAAATTTCTTCCCCAGCTTTTGGGAATTGAATGAAAATCCCTAAGATACACACAATGATAGAAAAAAAGGGAATAAAATCCGGATCGAGGGAAAAATGAAGTCGCACCAAAAGTCATTTCATTATTTCATTCTTAGATTGTTGAAAGTAATGAAAAGTATGAAGTATTTGAGGAGGGAGAGAGAAAGTGCACAAAATAAAATATCAAAGTGGACAAAAACATAATTTTAGAGCTTAATCCAGACATGAATATTTTAGTGGCATAGAAAATGGAAAAAAAATTATTATTATTTTTTTTTTCATACTATTCAGTTTTTAACTTTTTTTTCATTCTATCTCTTTTTTATTTCATTGACTGAGTTTCGTAAGGGTGTTGAAATAAAACGTAGCTTTTTTTCTTTTTTTTTTGGAAAGGCCTAAAAGCCACAGATGAAAGTACATCTGACGACCGAAACGAAATGATGGCTCTGGCATGAAAAAAATGGACGAAAAGAAATCTCGTTTTTAAAGAAAAATTTTCCTTTTTTTTTCCTTTTCCCCCTAACTTTTGCAATCAACGTTTCACTACGTTCGCATGAATTCGTTAACACTATACTTAATCAAAACGCAAAAGGAATTCAAAAAATTTCGACGTTTGGGCCAGACATAAAAAAATGGCGTAGATAGACATTCATTTTATTATGAAATAGAAAAATGGAATTCTTTTGATGCGTAAGAATGCCTTGCATTTGAAATTCATAGAGTTATTTATATCGCTGTTGATTAAACTTCATGAAATTGTTTACTTTCATTGTAAAACCGTATTTCGTTCTTTAAATGCATTTTTATATTATCTGTAACAATGTTAAAGAAATTCAATATTTAAAATTTTTTAAATATTGTTACAGAAAATAATTTTAAAAATTTTAGCATTGTTTCTTATGTAAAATGTATAAAAATAAGAAATAATCCTAGCTTTTTTTAATAAAAATATTGAATTTTTAATGTCATTATTGTTATTATTATTTGCGAAATGTTTTTACTGAATATTAATAAATGGAAATATTGGAAATGTTTTTTTTTTATCTGTTTACTTAAAAATGAATAAATATATATTTTATTATATAAACTATACTTAAAAACACTATACTTACTCAAAACGCAAAAGGTATTCAAATATTTTTGACGTTTCGGCCAGACATAAAAAAATAGCATAGACATTCATTTTATTATGAAATTAAAAAATGGAATTATTTTGATGCGTAAGAATGCCTTGCATTTAAAATTCATAGAGTTATTTATATCTTTGTTGATTAAGCTTCAGAAAATTGTTCACTTTCATTGCAAAATCGTATTTCGTTTTTTAAATGCACTTTTATATTTTCTGTACATTTTGAATTTCTTACACATTGTTTCTTATGTAATAGCCATAGAATTTTTTTAATAAAAATATTGAATTGCTAATGATTGTCATTATCGATATTATTTTGCTCAAATATTCCATATGATCAAGTATTTCAATTCTTCCCTTACAAAAGTACAATATACGATATTTACGTTGTTAAAATAGGATAAATAAATTCTTGGCATATAAATCCATGTTAACAAATTAACTTATTTTATAACATTTATTAATGAAAACAATTATTTTCGAAATTTTTTTATTCGGTTATTAGTTTCGGTTAGTTATTAGTTTTTTACGATAATTTTATTCGAAATATTCCCTAAAACTTTGATTCCCAAGCGATTTAATTCTTTTTAAATGTAAGATACAAAGTGTTTTCTAAAATAATAAAATTTTCTCCAATTCCATTAACTCTAAGTAGCACTTAAGTATATTTCTTTAACTAAATAATTTTATCAAAACCTTCTTTGCTTACTTATGTTTGTTACTAGATCAATATATTTTTAGAATCATACGACGAAAAAATTTTCTCAGAGATTTATGTTGACGTATTTAAAAAAGAAATCTCCAAAGCATCATAAACTTATTACATAAGCAACAGAAAAGGAAGTAAAATTTGTTATCACATCTATATTTATTTCCAGTTCAGAATGAAAAGCAAACAGACATTACATATGAAGTCAACGACAAATCTATTTATTCTTTCGAAAGAAATATGGCTTTAAACTTTCTCCATGAAAAACATTTCCTTTTTCCCCTCCTAAAAAAAAGTTGAAATTTCTATCAATAGGTATTTTATTTTTCAATCTTTAATCCAATTTCTGTGAGATTAAAAAGATTAAAAGCATTCCTTTTTCCAATGACGAATTTGTTTTTCAGTTAATTCTAATCATTCAATTATTTGCTTATAATTGAAAGTCTGATTTCATAAATAATGGTTTAAAGAAAAGTAGCTTCAACTAAGAAGGGAAATATGGTTTTTATAGAATACTTGATTTTAAGAAATGTTAATAATATAAAAAATTTAAACTTTCTTAAAAAGTTATGTAATGATTTTTCATAATAAATTACAATTGTTTAAAGAAGACTACATAATTTACGTTAATGAAGGTAAAATATATTATTCCTTTTTTGTGAATCTAGCAATAAAAATTAATGATTCTGATTTTTTAGTACTACTAGCTGACTAGATTTGAATGCAGAACAAATTAATACTTTAAAAACATATTATTTGAAAATTATAGTTATGATCTAATTTTGGTTCTTTACACTAATCAAGAGACTTGTTTCAAATTTTATTCCACAGCAAAACTAATAACATTACCCAGTAAATACATATTTATAACATGATTTTAATATTTTTCTTTTTTGATTTTTCATTCTTTAAATAATAGAAGATTTATTGCTCTAATATAAATCAACATTTTCATTATCATTTAACTTTGAAGCTTTAACAACATAACTCATTATTTCTGAATCCCTTATTGCAGTCAAGCCTTTGTTGATGATGAAATAGCGCAAAATCCTATTTACTGGACCTATTACCTACTATTATCACATTCTAATTACTGGACTTAGTACCTAACTTACACCTTATTTAATTCCAAAATGTATCGTTACATAATATCATAGCCAATGAATACATATTTATACCAATAGTTTAATATTTTCCTTTTTGAATCTTTAATTTTTAACTTTAAAAATTCATTTTATTTGCTGATGATCTAATGTAAATCAATATCTTCATTATCATTTGAGTTAGACGTTTTGCAACATTAATCATTACTTCTGAAACCCCCATTCCCCCGAAGTCTTTGTCACTGCTATAATAGACCAAATCCTAATTACTGGAACACCCTATTGAATTCCAAAATTTATCACTACATAATAATTCTATAAATATTCAACTGATTGACTGATGCTCTAATGAAAATTAAACATTATCTTTATCACTTAAGTTATACGCTTTGCAGTACAAATCATTACTCCTGAAGCCCCCATTCCTCCCAAGTCTTTGTCACTGATATAATGGCCCAGCCACTAAAATTCCAGTCACTGGAGCCCATCCACACTTCTTGCATTCCATACCATGAAACTAATCAACACGAGCTCACAACTTCTAGGGGCCCATGTCCTCAATGGAGGATGCCACTTGTGCTTGTCACGGATGAAAGCTTAAGAAGACACAAGGAAATCAGGAGAACAAAAAAAGAAGAAAAAAAAAGTGGTGAGATTTTGTGCCAAAGAATATCTCTTTCTCAGATAAGAGTGGCGCAAGTCTTGTATCCCTATCTCTTCACAAATAAAACCACAATAATAAAGATTCTTGTCTCTCCTATTCGGGATGATTCTCAAAGGAATGATAAATGATGAAATAACATAACTTTTCAAATAGAACTGTTTTTTATGACATTGACAGTATTAGTATCATGAGTACTTAACTTTTTTTATTTTGAATTTAACATATTAATATTTTTATACATATTTTTATTTTGAATTTGACACATTGAATATTAAATGGTAGACACTTCTATAGCAACATAACAATAGATAAAACAACACTAATTAAAAACGCATCATTTACTTAAATTAGTATACAACAAAATTAAAATCATCTATATTGAAATTGTTTATCGTGAGAAAATCCAGTGGTTTTGATTGTTATTATTTCATATAATAATAGTAAAGATTTTGTTTTCAAAATGGCATATTTGACATTAACTTCCAAATTTATACCATAATACATCTATTACAGCAGTCATTCTAACTGTAACAAACTTCTGTCTAAAAAAGATACCATCATTTTTTACTACTATCTAGAGTAATACGATCACATAATAAAATGAATCGACATTTTTGTATATCGTTTCTGAATTTTCATATTTGAAGTCAATCAATCGAATCATAATGGCCGATCGTCTTGGACGCCGTTAAAATGCAGTCGCTGTTGGTACTTATCGAAAATAGTGTTGACCAGAAATGGAAATAGCCAGTATCCAGTTAGGTCTTTTGTCATCAACAGCATGATAATTCCAAAAGATAGTGGGCGCAATATAACAAATTGCTCACCTTCTAGGAAAGTATGCGGGGATCCAAATAATAAGAAATTACAACAATCATGATCCAGCTAGTGTGTATTTACGCACAATTGTTGTTTTACACTTAGACACTGTTGTGTTTTATATAGTAGTCACCTGAACCGAGCCCTCACGCTTACTGTAAGCCATCGACATCAATATCTGAATTAGTCCTGACAGAATAGCTTTTGGATTCTAGATGACTGGAGGTAATTAATTGACAACTGATTGCGATTTGCAGAATAGAATATGTCTCCTAGATTCACAGTTGGAAGAATACAAAGTTATAGAGGCGGTATTATACAGTAGACGATGTTTCCTTTCCTCTCATTATTTCTTCAACCTTATTCCATAAATTCCATGGAATAATCTCTGATAACTGCTCCGTATTTGAATGACATTGTAGATTATGTTTAACATTCGATAGCAACAATATTGGAAGTATGTGACTATTAAATCATATGTTAACTTCCAACTTGATCATTTCTAGCTCATCTTGGATAAACAAATTCTAACTGCCGCACAAATATCCAGTAATGCATAGAACTTGGTAAATAAACTGTAAAATGAGGTAAGTGGGGGGCCGAGTGTTTGTCGATGTTTGTAGTAGTTGGTTGAGAATTCACTTTAAACTGTAGGTTCCGCTCTAATAGGATCATAGAGCGTTGGGGGGGGGTAGTGTTACTCCCATCCGCAGCATATCTTCCAGCTACACGAGACCCCTGGGTAGTGCCAAATGAGTAACAGCTGTGGCCTTTCTTATGACATAAAGATTAACTGTCTCTGTATTGCCAGCTGCATTATAGCACATGATTCAGGTTAAATATGAACACTTTGTTGACCATCAGCATAGTTATTGTTTCTCATACATACAAGCAGTTTTTAAAATACACAGGTAATTTTTTAACTGTGCAACACTTTTTAATCATATTAATTTCATGTAAATAATAAAATTTTTCCAAACTAAAAATTGTTTTATTGAATCCATAATTTTTAACATGATATTTAAATTTTATTTCTAATATTGTAACTGAAATTAAGTCTTTCAAACAAAAACAGTGCTTTCTCATATTTGGGTAACTTGTATAGTTTAAATACAGTCTGAGTAAATATAGCATTTTCAATTATTTTTTATTTTTTTCTAGATAAAATATTTCATAAAAGTGGCATATGTCAAATGTCATCCTATCTATTACAAATGAAGAAAACAGAAATCAAGATTTTTATACTGATTTCTGTCGAACAAATACTAGTTTTGTCATGCAATCTTTACTTCCTTTAAATTTTTGTTCAAAATATACATATTTGTTCAGCAATTGAATTTTCCAGAAGATTGGAAATTCGGATTCTGTTTTTATTATGAATAATGGATGCCCAACATTGTCTGATTGGAACTCATTTCCATTCATTTTAAGCCTCAACTAAAGAATACTGAAACAGCGTCGAAGAAACTCGTGCCGTAATTTGTTCTTTAAGATTCGGAATTAATTAACCTGGAACTTTCGTTTTTATCAACGTTAAAAGCAAATTTGTCTTTTAGCGTTGTTAAAAATACTCTAGTTTTGCTTCGCAATTTTTAAATGCAAACACTAAATGGAGATAACGTCATTAAAATTACCTTTTAAAACGTGAATAATGAAAAATATTTTGTTTACTTTTTTGCATTTAATTAAAATTCCATAACTCGAAGTTAAGTAATTTAACTCATATATCTGACACATAGTTTGGAAGCTTGGCTAATCTCTAGTTCTAAATGTAGCTAACATTTTGGTATTGTTATTCAGAAGATGTTTGCATTATAAATAAAATGGGACTGTAATTCTACTTAAGCTGGTTGGAGTGTAAAAGTATTTTGTTCTTTATAAGAGAACAAGTTTAATTTTAGATAGGCTTTTAATAAAACTGCGATTTAATAACATCAGCTTATTCTTAGTTAAGCCCCAATGAATATTTATTTTGAACTATATTTAAATTTTCCAAAAAACGTGTTTTAGAAAATAATGTATATGTAATATTTTATTAACTCATTAAAATACATTTGTCATTTTTTTTTCCTAAAAGAAATTTATTTCGAAGCATTTGCATAAATTTTATTAAAATGGTACTTCAATTCTTTAAAATAAAAACAATCTTCGTGGAACTATATTTTATTGGTGTACTTAACAAATTTATGCATTAATTTTTCCATGTGGCTTTTAAATAATTTAAAAGGATTATTACAAAAGATGTACGAAAAGTCTTTTAACATCTATTTTTTTATCAAATATAAATAAAACTACTTTGAGAGGAAATATAATTTTCTAATTTTACAATTCATTATATTCATAGAAATCCCTTAATTAAAATCTCTGTTCTAAAAATATGTATATAGTGAAAAATCGTCTTCAGTTATAAAAATATTTTTAAGAAATTTTTATTTTTTTAATTAGACATTCCTTAAAAATGATTTAATTAACTGTAGTTGTTTGATTTTTCTAGTATATTTATTGTGTAATTATTAGCTAATTGTCTTTTAATAATGAATTTTTACGTAACATTATCTTTTTATGTAAGTTTGAGTATAATTTTTCATTATTAACAAACCTTTTAGATTATGTGTATGATTTCTATAAATACATAATTTCTGAAATAGACATCTTATATTGTTTAAACGTAATCTCAGTAAATATAGCGTTTTCAATTATTTTTTTATTTATTTATTTCTAGATAAATTCTGTCATAAAAGTGGCGTAAGTCTAGTGTCATCTTACAAATAAAGAAAACAGAAATCAAGATTTTTGTACTTCACTACTAATTTCTGACTAACAAATACTAGTTTTGTCATGCAATTTAATTTTTAATTTTTTTTTCAAAATAAACATATTTGTTCAGCAATTGAGTTTTCCAGAAGATTGGAAATTCGTATTCCGCTTTTATTATGAATAATTGATGCCCAACATTGTCTGATTGGAAATCATTTCCATTCATTTTATGGCTCAACTAAAGAAATGCTGAAACAGCGTTGAAGAATTTCGTGCCGTAATTTGTTCTTTAGATTCAGAATTAATTACCTGGAAAGTTCGTTTTTATCAACTCTAAAAGCAAATTTGTCTTTTAGCGTTGTTAAAAATATTCTACTTTTGTTTCACCATTTTTAAATGTAAACACTAAATGAAGATTACGTAATTAAAATTACCTTTTAAAACATGAATAATGAAAAATATTTTGTTTACCTTTTGCATTTAATTAAAATTCCATAACTTGAAGTTAAGTAATTTAACTAATATATCTGACACATAGTTTGGAAGCTTGGCTAATCTCTAGTTCTAATTGTAGCTAACATTTTGTTTTTCTTATTCAGAAGATGTTTGCATTATAAATAAAATACGTCTGTAATTATACTTAAGCTCGTTGCAGTGTAAAAGAATTTTGTTCTTTATCAGAGCGCAAGTTTAATTTTAGAAAGATTTTTAATAACATCAGCGTATTTTTAATGAATCCCCATGAATATTTTTTTTTTCCAAAAAACGTGTTTTAGAAAATAATATCTATTATATGCAAGATTTTATTAACTTATTAAAATACTTTTGCCATTTTATTCTAAAAGAAATTTATTTCGTAGCATTTGCATAAATTTCATTAAAATTATACTTCAATTTTTTTTTAATAAAAAAGATCTTTGTGTAAATGTATTTTATTGGCGTACTTTTCAAATTCATGCATTAATTATTCCACGTAGCTTTCAAATAATTTAAAGGGATTATTGCTAAAAGATGTAAGAAAAGTCTTACAACACCGCTTATTTTTTTATCAAATATAAATAAAAACTCTTTGAGAGCAAACATAATGTTCTAATTTTATAATTCATTAAATTCATAGAAATCCCCAATTAAAATATCTGTTGGAAAAAATATATAATGCAAATCGTCATCAGTTATACAAATATTTTTAAGAAATATCTATTTTACTAATTAAATATACCTTAATAATGACTTTATTGCCTCTAGTTTTTGAATTTTTCTAGTTATTTATTTTTGTGTTATTATAAGTTAATTGTCTTTTAATAATAGATATCTGCATAACATATCTATTTACATAACATATTTTTATGTTAGTTTGAGTATAATTTTTCATTATTAATAAAAAAATATACTTTTAGATTATGGTATGATATGGTATTTATTATGTGTATTATTTCTATAAAGATATAATTTTTAAAATAGACAACTTGTATAGTTTAAATGTAATCTGAATAAATATAGCATTTTTAATTATTTTTGATTTATGTATTTCTAGATAAAAGCTTTCATATAAGTGGCGTAAGTCTAGTGTCGCCCTATCTGTTACAAATAAAGAAAACAGAAATCAAGATTTTTTATATTTCACTCTTGATTTCTGACGAACAAATACTAGTTTTGTCATGCAATCTAATTTTTAATTTTTTTTTTGCAAAATAAACATATTTGTTCAGCAATTGAGTTTTCCAGAAGATTGGAGATTCGTATTCCGCTTTTATTATGAATAATTGATGCCCAACATTGTCTGATTGGAACTCATTTCCATTCATTTTATGGCTCAACTAAAGAAATGCTGAAATAGCGTCGGAGAAATTCGTGCTGTAATTTGTTCTTGAAGATTCGAAATTAATTACCTGGAACTTTCGTTTTTATTAACGTTAAAAGCAAATTTGTCTTTTAGCGTTGTTAAAAATACTCTAGTTTCGTTTCGCAATTTTTAAATGTAAACACTAAATGGAGATTACGTAATTAAAATTACCTTTTAAAACATGAATAATGAAAAATATTTTGTTTACCTTAGGCATTTAATTAAAATTCCATAACTCGAAGTTAAGTAATTTAACTAATATATCTGTGACACACAGTTTGGAAGCTTGGCTAATCTCTAGTTCTAATTGTAGCTAACATTTTGTTATTCATCTTCAGAAGATGTTTGCATTATAAATAAAATGCATCTGTAATTCTACTTAAGCTGGTTGTAGTGTAGAAGAATTTTGTTATTTATAAGAGAGCAAGTTTAATTTTAGAAAGGTTTTTTTTAACAAAACAGCGATTTAATAGCATCAACTTATTCTTAGTAAATCCCCATGAATATTTATTTTGAGATTTATTTAAATTTTCCAAAAACGTGTTTAGAAAATAATATCTATGTAAGATTTTATTAACACATTAAAATACATTTGTCATTTTTTTTTCTAAAAGAAATTGATTTCGAAGCATTTGCATAAATTTCATTAAAATAGTACTTCAATTTGTTAAAATAAAAAAATATTTGTATAACTATATTTTATTGATGTACTTTTCAAATTTATGCATTAATTATTCCACGTAGCTTTTAAATAGTTTAAAGGGATTATTGCAAAATATGTTCGAAAAGTCTTGTAACATCGTTTATTTCTTTTATTAAATATAAATAAAAATTCTTTGAAAGCAAACATAAATTTCTGATTTTATAATTCATTAAATTCATAGAAATCCCACAATTAAATCTTGCAAAAATATATACTGATAAATCATCTTCAATTATGAAAATGTTTTTATTTCTAATTAAAAAATTTTTTAAAAATGATTTAATTGTCTCTAATTATTTGATTTTTCTAGTATATTTATTTATTTTTAGTTGTGTAACTATAAGTTATTTGTCTTTTAATAAGGAATTTATGCATAACATTATATTTTTATATTGGTTTGAATATATTTTTTTGTTTATTAACTAACCTTTTAGATTATGTATGTGATTACTATAATTTTTTTTATAATTTTTTTTATAATTTTTAAAATAGACTTTTAATCCTTTGCTTAAATGTACTTTTGCATAGATCTAAAATAATATATTTCAATAATAATTGCAAAAATATATAATAATTTTTAGAAATGTTTATTTTTCTAAATAAAACATGCCTTAAAAATGACTTAATTGCATCTAGTGATTTGATTTGTCTAGTTTATTTATTTTCTATTATATTTATTTTTAATTGTGAAATATTCTAATTATCTTTTAATAATAGATTAAGGGATAACATTATATTTTTATATTGGTTTGAATATCATTTTTGATTATAAAAAAACCTTTTACATTATGTGTATGATTTCTAAAAAGATCTAATTTTTATGCAAAAATGTATAGTTGCACAAATATTTGTTGCAAAAATATATAGTGACAAACCGTCTTCTGTTATAAAGATTTTTTTTAAAAAAGGAAATATATTTTAATGATAAATTTCTATTAAATTCATATGTAAAATTTAAATTAATTCTTATTAAATTTTTTGTAAAACACTTATGTATTGAGGTAATTTCCTTCAGAGACGACTTTTAGGGGTAACAGTCGCACATTTGCATACAGTATGGGAGGAAGCACATAAATCTTCCTTCAGGCAGCTTGACTAATGCGATAAGATGCTTGCAATCACAATCATCATCGAATTCACTCCTTTCTGAAAGTAGTAACTGCAACGATCACTAGTATAGGATCCAAACTTCAGCTTCTCTGCATATTAAGTGTGCAGTTCAGTGCTGAGATACCGTATCATAATTTCTTCACATATTTTTTTATTTTAAAAATTAGTTTTTTTTTTAAAATTCTGTTTGATAATAGAAGGAGATCAAATCTATGTACAGTGATAATACTATTCCATTTAAAATCGTAGAGAAATATTTTGAATATTTACTTCTACCAATCCTATTTATGGTATTATGGTATTATCCTTATTATGGTACACTAATAATACCAAAAATTGGACTAACAAGATTTCTATTCTATTGGTACACAAATAAGTACCAAAAATTGCATTAATAAGATTACTATACTATTGGTACACTAATAACTACAAAAAAAATTAATGACATTCGACTGAAGTTTCAAATCGCACTTCTTCTTTATGATTGTTCCTTTTTTCAATTCCATTTCAATTTTTCCAATTTCAATTCCATTCGAACAGTAAGCAACGAAATATAAGGTTACAAATCTTCAGCTAATAATACTAATATCTTCACTAATAATAGTGTATTTTTACTAATGATAGTTTATTATTAGTAAAAAATTACACTAATAATAGTTTATTAGTGTACCAATAGTATATTATTGGTATACTAATATACTATTGGTACACTAATAAGTACAAAAAACTGCACTAATAACATTACTATACTATTGATATGCTAATATACTAGTAGTACACTAATAGACACAAAAACCTACACTAATAATATTACTATACTATTTATATACTAATATACTATTGGTACATGAATAAGTACAAAAAAAAACACTAATTAATATTACTATACTATTGATATACTAAAGTACTATTGGTACACTAATAAGTACGAAAAAAATTCATGACATTCGACTGAAGTTTCAAGTCTCACTTCTTTTTTAACTTAGTTCCTTTTTTTTTGTACATCCTCAATTTCAATTCCATTCGAACAGTAAGCAACGAAACATAATGTTACAAATCTTCAGCTACACTCACAACTACATGAAAGAAACCGGTAAAATTCAATCGAGATCCCTCTCCCTCCTTCTACAAGAAGAAATAAATAAGAGGAAAATAAAAAGAAAAAAAAAAGAAAATCCAAATCACGATTTCTTCTTTCTTCCACAAGTGATCTTTTTCCAGGAATTTTTAAAATTCAGGCTCCGGGCTTTGAGCTGCCATTGCATCTAGATGCGAAAACAGAAGTTCGAATGGAAGATAAATAAGGGAAAAGAACATATGAAGGCAAAAAAAGAAAAAAGGCAAGGGGGAGAAGATTGACAAAAGGCAAAGAGCCTTCAATCCTGTAGCGGGCGACAAGCAAGAGAGAGGCAGTGGTGGCCGAAAATTCCCTAAGGCTCCACAGATTCGACAAATGGCTCAGTGCCAACCAATGCCTATAGAGTCCAAATCACGAGCTGACTGATGATGGCTTTCGCTGTGCTCTCCAGGGAGCGGGCGCAAATTGCAACTCTGCACAGAAAATTTGAAATTCATAGATATGCAAAATGTGCATTAGATTCACTGTAATGAATAAATACCCTGTTTCCTCCCTTTCTGCAGAATTTTAAATATATATTTTAAACATAGAAGAAAATATGTTTGATAGATAGGTCAACTGGTTGCTAGTGCGACATAAAAAGCAACAACTAATAAGCAGTACGTGTTAGTACTGCTTCTTAGTTGCCTCTTATAATACTATTGCATTAAAAATCGAGTATTATTTTAAAAATGTGCTTCTACCAATCATATTTACAACAATTAATAAGCAATGCGTATTAGTACAGCTCCTTAGTTGCCTCTTTTAATACTACTCCATTCAAAATCGTCGAGGATTATTTTTAAAATTTGCTTCCATGAATCTTATTTATAATAACTAATAGCAATAACTAATCATTTTAATATTGCTTAGTTACCAACTATAATTTTTAATATCACTTCTTAGTTGCCCCTTTTAATACTATTCCATTCAAAATAGCAGAAGATTATTTTAAAATTATAAATATAATTATTATGTTATAATATATGTATACCATGCTATACCATATAAGGCTTGTGATCATATTTATTCTTTCTGAATTTTATACCTTTTATTTCACTTAGGTATTATTATAACAAGTTTTTCATCTAGCTTAAAATTAAATTTCTTATAATTCTGTATTTGATAATCTTCTTTCTGTTAAAATTTTCTTATGTTATTTTTATCACCCTCATCATTTAAACATTTTAACTCTTTAAGATTTTCCTAACATTTTAACTACATAGTCCTGGATACGGCTGCAAATTGTGAATCAAAATAAAAGAGGTACTAAAAAATTTGAAGAGTCTTATGTAATATTCAATTCGCTGATAATATCACAACTAGTGACAGAAAATGTGCATTAAAAACTCAAAATATTTTATTCATAAAAATTGTTGGAATTTTTTTTAAATATAAGGAAATTTTTTTTAAATTTATTTGAAAACCTTACTTGTAAAATTTATGAGAGTAAACTTGTTAATGTCAATCAGATTATTTGTAAAACGACATATTAGTTTTAATTTGATATAATAATTTCAAATTTTTCAGTTAGCCATTTTCATTTTAGCCATTAAACAGCACAAATTTTATTTCAAGTACTTTGTTTCGTTTTATATCCATAATTGAAACTTTTCCATTGTTTTTATGGACTGGGGATTAATTTTCTTTTTCTATTTGAATGGCATTGATCATTTTCATCAACTTCTGTAAAATATAATTCTAACAACATCATTAATAGGCATAATTTAGTGTGTCAGTAACATACGCCAATCCGTCAAGAAGGTAAGTCAGCTTCCCTTCCTTCTCATTGGAGTAGACATTTGTCAGCTCGTGGTCTATCACTCATCACGATGGAACAACTCATAATATATGATATTCGATCTACAGTTGTTTCGATCTGTGAAGGTCTTACAAATATTCACTAATTTCCTATTTATATATGTTACCGAATGTCTGCTATCAGATTTCAGTGACATGCTGTTCTCATTAGTAAAAAACACTAATTGTAATATAGCTACCCACAATAAACATTATCTGCTGTCAAATTTGAGTGATGGGTTTATTTCAAATAATATGCATTCCTCTCTCTCCCGGTAAAGAAATGCCCAAATTCTTCTCATGAGAAAAAAAAATGCTGCAACTTTAAATAATTTAAATTCGTTTAATTATAGAAACGACGATAAGTACACTTTATACAAAAAATATTTTTATCCTAGAAAGGTATTACTCATGTACGAAAGCTTTTCTTATCCTTAATTATCTTATTAAATTGTTTGAATTAAAAAGAGTGTTTTCATTATTTTTGACGCAGAAACAACCGTTGCGCAACCACGGGTAAGTGACTTTCATTAAGTGAAACAATGCATTATCTTAATCAGTTAACTAAGCTGAAATAAACTGTTTAGTTATTTCTTATGTAAGCATATATTTCTCTAAATTAATAGCAACTGAGTGCTTTGTAGGGGATTAAAACCTTTTCAGTATTTAATGAGAGTTTTACATTTCTATAACCCTAATTAAGGTAATTTTAATGAAACTTGACAAAAGGCTAATTAGTAATTGTTTTAAAATCCAAATTCCATTATCTGCAGAAAATCTCTTTTGTATTATTTAGTAGCTTTCTTATTGTACGATTCGTTTAGTTATATCGTAATACTTCAAAATAATATTCAATGATCGATTTTTTTTAAATAAGCATTAAATGTCATAATTATTAAGTTAGCGACTAATATAATACAAATCATTGTTAATTTTATTTATATTACATATTTAATTCATATGATGTGGTTTTTAATAAATAATGCTATTTATCCATGATATTTTGTATATTATTAATATGTACACAGTTATTGACCGCTTTTTTGCAATCCTTTGATTGTATGTAATGAGCATGTATTATTGGAATTATATTCGAACCTTTTAGTGACTAATATACCGATATTTTAAAGGCAGTTTCAATCGATAAAGCATTTTTATACACTTGGGGGCCTGATGGCCGAGTGTCTAGCGCTCTGGCACTCGGTACGACAGGTTTCAGGTTTAAATCAAACGGTGCCAAGAATGTTTGTAGTGGTTCGGATTCCACTTTAAACTTTTGATCGCTATCTAATCTTATTTTAAATAGTTTTCTTAGACATCCCAACGCAGACCAGAGGTTTAAAAATCTAAATATGTTTATAAATGGAGTTACGTCAATCATAAATCCATCACAATTCAATAAAAATTGCATTTTAGTCAGAATTAATTCTCTAAATGCAAAGTTATTTTCATTCTAAGCAAAATAGAACTATATCATGGACTACGTACTACTACTAGACTATAGACTAGTAATAGTATGTAGACTATCGTAGAATAGTTCTAGTATCACAGAGTACGTACTACTATTGTATTTTAGACTTGAATATAAATATATTCAAGTCTTTACATTGGTACGCAAAATTCACTCATTTAAATAACGAAGACGCTCCATATTTTATTTTAAATAGTTTTCTTTGACATCCCAACGCAGACCAGAAGTTTAAATATCTAAATATGTGGATAAATGGACTTAAGTCAATCATAAACCCATCGCAATTCAATAAAAATTGCATTTTAGTCAGAATTAATACTCTAAATGAAAAGTTGTTTTCATTCCAAACAAAATAGAAATACATTATGGACTATCAGGATATAAAAATCCTTAATTTTCCCAAATATCGAAGTCGCTCCCTTTTTACTTGGATAAATGGACTTAAGCTAATCATAAATCCAATAAAAATTGCATTATAATTAGAATTAATTCTCTAAGCGCAAATTTTCTTTCATTCTAGAAAGTACGCAAGTACCAAGTCTTTGCATGGATACACAGAATTTGCCCATTTAATTTTCCCAAGTATCGAAGAGGCCCCATTTTTATTTATCTAATTATTTGGATAAATGGACTTAAACAAATAATAAATCTATCTCAATTCATTAAAAATTGCATTTTAATTAGAATTAATTCACTAAATGCAAAGTCATCTTCCTACTAAACAAAAGTATTATTATTATATTATCAATTAAATCAATTAAATTATCATTATGGACTATTACGATATAAAAATCTTCAAGTCTTTATATTGATACACAAAATTCGTCCATTTAATTTTTCCTGAATATCAGAGACGCTCCATTTTTATTTATCTAAATATTTGGATAAATGGATTTAAACCCATCATAAATCTATCGCTATTTAATAAAAATTGCATTATAATTACAATTAATTCTCTAAACGCGAAGTTATTTTCATTCAAAACGAAATAAAAATACATTATGGACTATTCCACTAAATAAACAAAATTCGACCATTTAATTTTCCCAAATATCGAAGGCTCTCCATTTTTATTTATCTAAATATTTGGATAAATGGACTTAAGCCAATCTTAAATCCATCGCAATTCAATAAAAATTGCATCATAATTAGAATTAATTGTCTAAACGCAAATTTTCTTTCATTCTAGAAATATATTATGGACTATCGGGATATAAAAATCTCAAAGTCTTTGCAGTGACACACAAAATTTCGTCCATTTAATTTTCTCAAATATCGAAAGACGCACCATTTTTATTTCAAAGGAATTTTTGCCCCACTTGATATGAAGAAGAGGGCTTGCTGACAGGGCCGGCCTCTCTAAAGCGATATTAGCCTCTAAGCTTTATTTAACGAACTCTTTTACGTCATGGGCAGATTTGCGCTAAGTGACACGTGTTACAAACGAGCTTTTAATACCATCGCTTGCACAAGGGGGGAAGCGGGCACTACAGGTAGACGTGGCATCGCTACTGCAACACGTCGTCTTTCTATCAAAACGCTCCGCTATGACATTATTCAAGAGCTATTATTGGGCCATAAATTTTCGTCCCCAATGTTATAAGGAAAATTTCGTTATTAGAATAGTTTGGATAGTATAAAATGGCCTTTGTCCAATGCTTAGCTCGAGTTTTAAAAGGGCGTTAGTTAAATGTTAAAAAGTTATGTCGTAGATGTATGTCACTTAATTAGGATTAAATTTTGTAATATTTTACCTTTGATGATTTATGTCTTAATTTTATAAAATTAGAATTTTTTTAAAGTTTTAACGTTTAATTATGATTTTGAATACAGAGATGACATATTCAAATATATGTTAAATATATGTTTCATGTTAAATGTCCCACATTTGTATGTCGTATGTAAGTAAACCTGGAAATCTCTAACCACTCTGCCTAACTGTCAAGGAAATACTTAAGAAAGCTTTTTAAATACTTATATTGAGTTTTAAAACTTTATGTTTATTTAAAATATAGTTCTATCAAAATGCATTCCCTACTCTTGTTGATATGAAGTATCATGAAAATAAATTAAGTTAGTTTCAGTGATGTTTACAACACGTTGACATAATCATTCATAATAGTCATAATCATAATCAATCATATTAGTCATATTCATAATCATTCATGTCATAATCTTCATATCACAATTATAATTATAATCATTCATGACATAATCTTCATGTCACAATCATAATTACAATCATTCATATCATAATCATAATTACAATCATTCATATCATAATCATAATTACAATCATTCATATCATAATCATAATCATAATTACCGTCGAGTTTCTTCATTTCTGAAAACAGTAACAGCAATGGACACCATCAATGAATTCGAACCTTATCTCCAAGCTAGCTACATAAGTTAATACAGAGCTACAAGAAATGAAACTAAAATATAATTTTATTTAGTAAATATCGCTCGTTAATTTTCCATTTTTAAACTGAATATCGATAAGAACAGCTTTACTCAATCATCAAAGAGTTTCTTCATTTCAGAAAGCAGTAATTGCGACGAACGCCACCAGCAGACTCAAACCAGAGTTCTTCTACAATCTAACATCGCACTTACTCCTGGGTCACATGGTTACCACTAGTCTACCATACAAAAAATCACATGTTTTGAAAATGAATGTTCCCGCTATCAAATTTATTGCCAAAAAATTCATCACTAATAAATTTCTCTGCTTTTAGTATATAACGAACTAAAAATAATCCAGGATTTGCTACAGTGATATTTGCTGAATTTTTACTCTCACTCTATCTTTCTGCGACACTACACCAGTAGACTCAAACCAAATATCTTAAGCATGCCAACATGATTCTACCACTAGGTCGCAAGTTATCATTACCACTGGGTTGCGAGTTAATCTTTCTTGACATAAAGAAACTATACGCTTTGTTAATGTTCCCTCTATTAAATTTGTTACAAAAAAACAGCACTAATAAATTTATCTGCTTTTAGTATATAACGAACTAAAAATAATCCAGGATCATCATGGAATCTTTTTATTTCATAAAGCAGCAACTGCGACGAACGCTGCCAGACTCAAACCAGAGATCTTCTACACACTAACATCGCGCGTACCACTGGGTCACATGGTACCACGAGTCCACCATGCAAAAAATTATATGCTTTGTTAATGATGCTCCTGCTGTCAAATGTATTGTCAATTTGTCACAAAAAAATTCAGCACTAATACATTTATCTGCTTTTAGTATATAACGATTTTAAAATAATCCAGGATCTGCTCCAGTGATATTTGCTGATTTTTTCCTCTCTCTCTATCTTTCTGCTACGAAAGCCGCCAGCATATTCAAACCAAAGATCTTCTGTACGCTAACATTTCACGTACCACTGGGTCGCGAGTTATCCTTTCTTAATATAAAGAAATTATATGCTTTGTTAATGAATGAAATTTTGTAATTGATAATAAATTTGAATCAAATTCATCACTAATAAATTTCTCTGCTTTTAATATATAACGAGCTAAAAATAATCCAAGATCACCATAGAATCTTTTCATGTCAGAAAGCAGTAACTGCGACGAACGCCGCCAGCATATTCAAACCAAACATCTTCTGCACGCTAACATCGCACGTACCACTGGGTCACCATATAGCCTTTCTTAAAGAAATTATATGCTTTGTTAATGAATGTTCCCTTATCAATTTGTCGCCAAAAAATTCATCACTAATAAATTTCTCTGCTTTTAGTATATAAGGAACTAAAAATAATCCAGGATCTGCTTCAGTGATATTTGCTGATTTTTTCCCTCTCACTCTATCTTTCTGCGACACTGCGTCCACAGTTCCAGATTATCACAAATAGGATTACTTTGTTATTAATTGTGTTGGAGTAATCCGGCAGCGTATCACTGATTCGCACGATACTGCGGGCTGGAATGGATTTTTTCTCTTCTTCTTCTTCTTCTTCCCCTTTGATAGATTATTTTTATTAAAAATAATCATCCAAGTGTCGGTCGCTCTATAACACCTAATGAATTTCTTTCCGTAAAAATTCAATTAATTCCAAAATATTTCACGATCGCTTACATTTTGTAATAATGCACTTTATAGATAATACTTTCTTTTAATATACTTTGAAAAAGAAAATTATATATATTAGCAAGTACAATATATATAATTTATACCTGCTAATATTTAATCATTTAATTAAGTATAATATATATAATTCTTATATTTAATCATTCAATCAAGTAAAATGCAGATAATTTATACCTGCTAATATTTTATCTTTAAATCAAGTATCATTCAATTACAATATAAATAATTTATACCGATTGATATTTAATCCTTCCATCAAGAATCAATCAAGTATAATATATATATATATTATATCTGCTAATATTTAATTATTTAATCAAGTGTGAATCAAGTATAATGTAGATAATTTATACTTGCTAATATTTTATCATACAATCGAGTATCAATCAAGTACAATGTAGATAATTTATATCTCCTAATATTTTATCATTTAGTCAAGTATAATATATATAATTATGTATTTTTTTATCAATGTACTTTAATATCCCAAGGATATACCGTATGTTTTCTTGTATAAGTCGATAATATTTATAATTTTTTTTAAACTAATGTAATGTGTCGGCTTATATACGGATCTGCTGAGCTCTCGATAAAAAACGTAAGTACTTTTCCATTAGGTTGGTGTAAGTGATAAATCACCTAATATCACTCAATATAACTCATTTTTATTTCTTTAGTTTATCTATCTTATGTTTTTGAAAAAAATTTAATTTTAATTTTAGAAAGTTATTTGTTTTATCAAAATGAGCTGCTTTACTTTTAAACTGTATATTGCTCACATATCGCGTCGTCGTCAAAACGAAAAATCTGATATTAACGAAATTTACGTACTGCTAACAGTAAAGTACCAAAATGCACACCAGAAATAATAATAGAATAACAAAAACAATAAATGTTAAAGAAATCTTTTTTCATTTTGACTTATATATGGGGTTTTGGACAGTGGTAAATATTTGGAAGAATAACCACATTCTCGGTTAGTGCTCGGATCAGTTTATATTCAGAAATGTACGTTATCTGCTGTATTTTTCAGCTGCTGATTGGAAGCGTGAAAATTCGATTTAAAGCATCTTATGAATTAATAAGGTAAGCTCAATATTTATAATGGATTAATCCAACTACTCACCGTCGAAGTTTCCTGAAATCTAAGTCTGCTTAAGACACCAATTTCCGCTTTTCAACTATCGGGAAGTGTGGGTTTAGGTTCCGTAGTGTTAATTAGCTTCCTAATTTTACGGCGTTAGTTTATCGCTTGACGAATTAGCGGAATTATGTTACAGATTTAAAGCTCAAAAAAAAAAAATTGTATTCTTTTTAGCAGATCAGCAAATTGAAAACTTTTCTTTCCCAAAATGGTGAAAGAACATAACAACTAATTATCCAATATATATATGAAATTTTTCAGAACAAATATTTTTTGCATATTTTCTTTACTAAAAATTACGTCCGGACTATCAATGCATACAATTTTGTGCTTAATGTTTTCAACAGTCACTGGATACGATATTCTTTAAATGTTACTACACATGTTCTTTAAGTGTCACTGGACTCGGTGTTCTTTAACAATCACTGATTTCAATGTTCTTTAACTGTAACTGGGCATGTTCTTTAACAACCATTGGAATTCGATATTTTTTAAGCATCATTGGGCATGTTCTTTAACTGTCTCTGGACATGTTCTTTAAATGTCACTGGATTTTTTTTACTGGTTATGTTCTATAACAGTCATTGGATTCGATGTTCTTTAAGCATTATTGAACTTAATGTTTTTTGGCAGTCAATAGATTCGATATTCATTAAATGATCGTAGAATCGATGTTCTTGATTGTATCTTTAATTATTGCTGTATTCTATAGTCTTTAACAATTGATCCATCATTCATATGAAATTTCGGAGAAAACGCTCATAAAAATAAATAATTTAACTTTATTCTTACTTAAGTTCTTTAACAATAACAGGATTCGATGTGTCACTGTATGTGTTCTTTAATATTCACTGGATTCGATGTCCTTTAACGGCCTATAAAATCAATGTTCTTTAACAGTCTCTATTTTTAAAGTTCTTAAAATGATGTGAGAATCGATGTTCTTGATTGTATCTTTAACTATTGCTGTGTTTTATGTTCTTTGACAGTCGTCTCTAGCTAACCATTATTTTCCTCCATCATCCTATATAACACAACTGATCTGCAGAAGTGGTGTTACTTGTCATAAAAGTAGGTGACAAGTGTAGTGCCGGAATAAAAATCACCTTGAAATGATTAAACCTTATGAATACTATATGCTAATATGCAATACAATATGATAATATGCAATATAATGTACAATATACAATACAGTATAATAATACACAATATGAATTATTAATTACGAATAATGTCTGTTTTAAGAATTTATTGAGTTTGTTTGCTATACGAATACATTGTTTTTATCTGTGATATTATTTAAATAAATCAAGGGGAGTAATATGATTTTTTAAGTCTAAATATTTCAAACTTTTATCAAAATTTATATTTAAATAATCATCTCCCAAAGAATAATGCAATTACGACGAATAATGCAATACGATTATACAATATACGAATATGCAATACAATATACGAATATACGATTATACAATACGAATATGCAAGCAATATACGAATACACAAAATGAATATTCATTACGAATACAATGCATTTCTATGTTTTAAGAATATATTGTATTTGTTTGCTATACGAATACAATGTTTTTATCTGTCATGTTATCTAAATAAATCTAGATGAGTAATATAATTTTTAAGACTATATAGTTGAAACTTTTATTTAAGTAATCATCTACCAAAAAAACAGTGCAAGGTGTTATTAAATACGAATATTCATAAGTAAATGGCAGTTACTTATTATGCCGAGGTTATCAAAACAAATCTATTTGCAATAAGCAGAAGAATATCTTTTGCACGCAACACATAAAAACAAATTATCAATAGAGGAGAACACAGCGAACAAATATCAATAGGAAGCCACAAGGTACCCCAAGACGAAACAGACATGGTCAATAAAAGATTATAAAAAAAATGAGAAGGAAATCAGAATTTCCATGAGACCACATAGTAAACATTTCCTAATTTAAATGAGGGAAAAAATCAGTTTGAAATGATTACACAATACGAATATAATATTCTAATACACAATACAATATATGAATATACAATACAATATATGAATATACAATATAATATATGAATATACAATACAACACAATATACGAATACACAATATCAATATTTATTACGAATACAATGTATTTCTATGTTTTAAGAATATATTGTTTTTGTTTTCTATATGAATGCATTGTTTTTATCTGTCCTATTATCTAAATAAATCTAGGTGAGTAATCTGGTTTTTAAAACTAGATATTTGAAACTTTTCTCAAAATTTATACAGATAATTGAATTTTTGAATGTATAAGTATTGTAAGTTCTTGTTTGAATAAAATTTAATAAATGTGCATGATTGTATCAGCTGATTGAGTTCATATTTAAACAATCATCTACTAAAATATAATGCCATGGATTATTAAATACGAATATCCATAAGTAAATGGTTATCAAAACAAATATATTTGCAATAAGTAGAAAAATATCTTTTGCACGCAACACATAAAAACAAATTATCAATAGAGGAGAACACAGCGAACAAATATCAATAGGAAGCCACAAAATGAAGCAGACATGGTCAATAAAAGATTATAAAAAAATGAGAAGGAAAATCAGAATTTCCATGAGACCACATAGTAAACTTCCCCTAGCATAAATGTAAGAAGAAATCTCTTTAATACTCGGGACTTGGACAAGATCGTAAAAATAGTCTGAACAAATATTTGCCAAGCTATTCAAAAAAAGCATCTTTTAGTAAATATTATTTGTGTTTCGAATGAAACAGTATCTTCATGCTTGGTTTGACGGAATATATTACTGTAGTAAAGGGGAAAATTTTTGTCTGTAGCGTTTAGTTTATTGTTAGAGTTCAACAGACGAACAAATAAATAAAACCTTATGCAATTTTGATATTGTGTTGAAGAAAGAAGATAGTTTTTTCGCTATCCCTGGCATGTGATTTATTTCTGATGTACCTAAACATTTCTTAGTTCTTTCTTGAGTTCATGAAATCTTAACTAAAATCGGTACTTATTCCATTTCCATATATTACTGATACAGTATTTATACTTCTTATTTAGTAGAGTTTGTGATTCCTAAATGTTATTTATCTCTTACTTATTGCAATGAGAGAAATGTTGTCAATAATAATGTATTAAACTGAATATTTTCGTTGTTTATTCAATTGTTGAATTGTTGTTAATATTGGTTATATCACAAAAATGATAATATTGAGAATTCTTATTTTTTTTTTCACTGAATGCATTAGGTATTTTCTTTATGTATTTGTAGATATTTTCTTTCTTGATAGGTTTTTTTTTATAAAGTCTGTAATATTTATAATAAAAAGTATGCTGTATCGATTACGATGTTTTGAAAAATTATTAGTTTATAGTTATGGGCTTTATATGAACACAATTAACACATCGACTTAATGTGCATATATATATATATATATATATATATGCACATTAACTCGACTATGCAAAAAGAAATCCACTAAATTATGTAGAGTATACATATATCATTATTTGTAATATATATATATATATGTAATAAAACGCTAATATAAATAAACATAATTATAAAAGCTAATTGAATAATCATTTTATTATTGGATATTCTTTTATTATAACCTACTTAAAAAGTGATTGGCTTTTATAGGTTTTATCCATAGTTTTATTATGGTAATCTTACCTAAAAAATGTGTTTATTAAGATACGAGTATGTTGATAACCCATTTATACATTTTAATCTATAATTAAACGATCATTGCATCGACTTTGCTTAATGCACGTTTGAAATTCATATTCTTCATATAAATATCATATAAAAATCATACAAAAAAACCTTACAAATTATGAAAACGTATATTTATTTCATTTCTTTGAATATGACAAAACATAGATATAATATGTAAATAAACAATTTGGAGCTTGATATAAAAATAATTACTATTTGATACCTATTTAGCAATTACTAAGAAAAACTAAAGTGCCTTTTTAGATTTTATCGATCTATTTTTTTATTTATATATAAAAATGCTTGTTTACAAACACATGTTGATTTCTGCAATTTATTTTATTGCTAATCAATCATTATATCTACATTGTTTATCTTAATTTTGAAATTCAACATGTTTTTGACTAAAAATATTTTAAAAATAAAAATAAAAAATTTCGTAAACAGAAATTCTATAGCCACTCTAGCTAATTATTGGCAAAGTTTTACAAACTTTTAGTCTGCAATAAATTAAAAAAACAATTGACTGAAATATATTTCTAATATTTAAAGTTTATTTTTTATTAAAAACGAATCTGGAGTAGTTTCCTTGTTTTAATACTTTTATTGAAATCTGAAAACGTTTTTAAAAAATTAGCTATCAAATTATTTTACAAAATGATTTATGAAGAGGAAGTCTGCTATAAAAATAATGACTAGCCCAGCTAGCTCTTGGTATATTAAAACAAATGTTTTAACTTCTTACAGATATGAAGATTGATATCGCATAAAAGATAAAACACATGTCCAAAAAGTTTTCAGAATCCTTAGTTCCAATCTTTATGTGTTTTTTTTCTTACATGACATTTGAAAGTAAAACATGTTCAGTTATTTATGTAACCAGATTACGTCAGTTCCTATCTACTAATTAAAAATAATATTGTTAAAATAAGCATTATACTCGCATATTGTTGTTATAATAATCATTTTAAAATAATGCTATTTTAAAAATTGCCGTTTTGTAAACTGTTGTTCTTAGCATTATTATAATGGGATTAATACGTTTTTTAATAAAATGACATTTATTTTTAACTTAGATATCTTAGAAAATGACAAAAATATTATTGTGAAAATAAGTAATTAATATAATTATTAATATTAATTATGTTGTTGTTATAATTATCATTTTAAAATATGATTCTTAAACTTGAGTTGTTTTTTGTTATTAGCAATATTATGATGGGAATAATGTCTATTTTTTAAATTAAATAACGTTTATTCTTAGATATCCTGAAAATGGACAAAAACTGTATTGTGAAAATAATTAATTAATATAATTAGTATAATTGTTAGTAGTATTAATTATGTTGTTGTTATAATTATCTTTTTGAAATACGATTTTTAAATTTGCATTTTTTTTTCTTATTAGCATTATTAGAATTAGAATAATGTTGAATTGTAATCAAATAACTTTTATTCTTTACTTAAATATCCTGAAAAAGAGAGATAAAAACATTATTGTTAAAATATACATCATATATTGCTGTTATAATTGTTTAAAAAAAATGCTATTTTGAAAATTGCCGTTCTATAAACTGTTGTTCTTAGCATTATTTTAATGGGAATAATGTTTATTTTTTTAATGAAATGACATTTATCCTTTACTTAGATATCCTGAAAATAAAAGACAAAAACATTATTGTGAAAATAAGCATTAATATATTCTTCTTATAATTACCACTTTAAAATAATGTTATCTTTTAAATTGCTTTTTTATTAACTTTGTTATTAGCATTAATTTAATAGGTAGTTTTTAATTAATAATTAGGTAATTTTTTTAATGAAACGACTTTTATTGTTTACTTATCTAGGAAAAAAACGATAAAAATAGAATTTTTTTTTTTTTGTTCTAATGCAGCTGGCAAACACGCAAACAATATTGTTATAAAAATATGAATTATATACTGTTGTTATAATTATCAATTTAATATAAAACGATTCTTAAAAATTCCTTTATTATTAGCATTATTGTTATTTATTATTAATATTAACAATAATGCTAATAACAATAATACTAATGCTTATTAATTATTGTTATTAGCATTATTATGTTAATAGGAATAATGTTGAATTTATTTAAAGAAATGACTTTTATTCTTTACTCAAGTATCTTGGAAATGAAGAACAAAAACATATTGTGAAAATAAGCCTTATATATTGTCGTCATAATTATCATTTTAAAATAATGCTGTTTTTAAAATTACTGTTTTAAAAGCTGTTGTTATTAGCATTATTATAATTGAATAATGTTAAGTTTTTAATAACACGATTTTCATTCTTTTTTTAGGTATCCTGGATAAGAAGGAGGGATTTCCATGTCCTCACTGTGGGAGTGGACACTTACACCACCGATGACCGTTTCGAAGCCGTGCACGTGGAGAAGAACAACGACTGGACACTGAAAATCAAATTCGCGCAGCTGTGGGATGAAGGGCTGTACGAGTGCCAAGTTAGCTCCGACCCCAAAATTAGTTTATTTGTAAATCTCAGCATCGTAGGTGAGTAAAACCTAAAAATTCAAAATAATATTTAAATTTAACATATAGCACATTACTTTTTAAACATTAGATAGTTTTTGCATTCCGTACGTTAGTTACCGTAGGACGTCCGTTAGCTTTTTCGCCCTAGCGCGCATGCTCATAGGAAACTGAGCATGCGCGCTAGGGAGAAAAAGCTAACGGACGTCCGAAGGTAACTAACGTACGGTATGCAAAAACTCTCTAATATCTACAACTAAAAATTTTAATTTTAATTATTACTTTTATAAAGGCATAACATCATCCACAGCTTTTGAAATTTAATTCATAATAACATGTTTTTTTGCTATGATTGTAAGAAAAATAGTGATAAAATGAAAAATTGTGCTTTAAATTTTAATCTAAATGTTATTTAATCTCAATTAACATTCGGCCAACATCTGAGATGCCCTTAAGTGCTTAAAAAGAAAATTGGGGGTGTTGTCTGCCTGTAGAATCACTTTAAAAGTTGTAGTTTTGATATATTCATGTAATGTGACCAATCTACCTACAATCTCAATTCATACTCGGCCAAAATCTCGGATACCCTTAAATGCTTGAAAAGAAAATTGTAGAATGTCTACCTATAGAATCACTTTAAAAGTTGTAGTTTTGATACATTCATGTTATTTGAGCAATCTAGAATTAACCAATCTACCTACAATCTCAATTCATACTCGACAACATCTCTTATACCCTTAAGTGCTTGAAAAGATAATTGTAGACTATTTGCCTATAGAATAACTTTAAAAGTTGTAGTTTTGATATATTTGTGTAATGTGACCAGTCTACCTACAATCTCAATTCATACTAGGCCCACATCTCGGATACCCTTAAGTGCTTGAAAAGAAAATTGTAGACTGTCAGCATGTAGAATAACTTTAAAAGTTATAGTTTTGATATATTCATGTAATATGACCAATCTACAATTGACCAACTTACCTACAATCTCAATTCATACTCGGCCAACATCTCGGATAACTTTAAATGCTTTAAAAGAAAATTGTAGATTAACTTTAAAATGTGTAGTTTAGATATATTCATGTAATGTGACCGATCTACAATTGACCAATTTATCTACAATCTATGTATTCATGTAATGTGTCGATTTAATATGTTACAGTTGCCAAAGCAAGCATTCTTGGCCCTCACCCACTCTTCTTGAAGACGGGGAGCTCCATCAACCTGACTTGTGTCATCACCCAAAGTCCAGAACCTCCAGTTTTCGTCTTCTGGTACCACGACGACAGGATGATCAACTATGACTCTGCCCGTGGCGAGATCACCATGTATAAAAGCTCTGAAGACTCCACGATCAGCCGCTTGTATATCAAAGATGCCAACGCCGAGGACTCCGGGAACTACACGTGCTGTCCTTCCAATACACAGGCCACCAGTATTCCTGTATACGTCTTAAACGGTACTTATGGTACTTGTCCGCTTTACTAACTTCTTTCATCCTTCTCTCATGTGTTTCTTCGTGCTTCTGATTTCTCTATCACGCGCTACTTCTTTCTTACAATTCTGATGGTTTCATGGGTTTTTTCTGATGAAAATTATTTTATTTAAAAATATAATTATAAGAAATGTCTTTTTAAAATGTTTTATATTAATAAAGAAACGGAGCAGGGAAAAACTCTAAAATTTCTAAAAGATTCTCCTTGTGGAAAATATTTAACGAATTCAGATGATGATTTCGATGACTGTACCATCTATTCATGGAATGGGCCTATTTTTCTTCTATATTTATTCTATATGACTTTGGAAACCTATGTAAAGTTGGAATTTTATGTGTACTACCTATTTGGAACCTCTAACTATGAAGTCTATTTATTTTCATTTAGCCTATGTCTATTGTTCATTTAAAAGCCTTTGAATATTGGAAGCCTATGTATGTTGGACATTTAGACGTATTCCATACGCTAATGAGATTTAATTGCGTTATCTAAAGTATTAAAATAGGGGCCTGATGGCCTAGTGACTACCTCTCTAGCATTCGGTGCCACATGTTTTGGCTCGAGTGCTGGCGGTGGTATGAATATTTATAGTGCTTCGGAATCCACTTTAAACCGTAGGTCCCGATCTAATATGATTGTAGACCATGGGGTTGACAATCCTACTAAAAAGATCCCATAAAAATATCTCTTCTTTCGAAATTTGGCAGTAGGCAAGCGGCCTATACTCACAAATAGGCTATTGAGTCAATGAAGAAGAAGGAAGTATTGAAATTTTCAAAATGTATCGGCGTACACATCAACAATGGTTTTTGGTACCACAGATTTGAGGTTCGAATCCTGGATGAGGAATGGATGCTTGTTAGTAGTTTAGAATCCACTTTAAACTGTAGTTCTCAGTCTCTTAAGTCTTCGTGTTCCCAAAATGACCGTAAAGCAACAAACAAAACTCAAACCTAGATTTTGTAAACAACTGACGTCAACAAGAATAAAGGAATATGCAATGTAGATTAACATTACAGAATATGATATTAAAATACTAACAATTAGACAAAAATATCTTGAAGACCTGTAGAACAATGGCGTAAAAAAGATAAATTCAGATATTAAGAATACAGAAACAACCACCATTTAAAAACTCAATAATAGAATTCAAGACTTATTTGACCTAATAAATATTATAAGTCAAAACAAACAGTTAAATGATAAATTTACTATTCCGATAATTTATTTATATATCTCGAATAACAGGATAATTATGAAGAAACAAACATGTTAAATCAATATCTAAATATTTATGTATAGCTGCAAATATAAACCCTTTGCTCGTTCTTATTTAGCTTCGAAAAAAAAAAGTTTTATTTTATTTCGATATTTGTAAGGGATTATGTTTTGTTTCTATATTTTTACTGAAAACATTTTTTATTTTTCCATTTTCTATTTTTCTGTGCATCTTTTCGCAACAGAATAGAATATATTTTTTTTTTGTTGATGGTTTAATTAACTGACGGATTAGTTATCTAATTAAAAGATTAATGTCGTCATATTTTCAAACAAATTAATGAACCAGCATGAGTTAGGCTATAAAAATTTGAAATAATACATTTTCATTAATTACAGCAATTACTGATAGTTAATTTATGGCTGTTCGTTTTCCCTTTGATTCTATTATTTATTAATTTCATGCATAATGAAATTTTCATAGTGTTAAAATAGAAAGGAAATTTATATATGCAAGGCAATAAACATCTTACGCTCATAATGTCTTTATCTACTATCAGCTTCATTAGCTTTTGTGGATATATTAGCTTATTATATTCAATAGATAAACTTTTCCATTAAAAGACATAATAAAATCAATTAACTTTAACAGCTATGAAGATTTATTAATTAACTTCGATGTTATTTTATTAGCAGTTAAATTTTAGTTGTTAGAAGAAAAATTTAAAAATTCGGTATTACATAACATATTTCTTTATTCTAAATTCTAATTTTTTATAGTTTTCGTTTAATATATTCATATTTTAGAACATCATACAATATCTGTAAAAGATGTTGTCATCTCATTTGTTAAAAAAATTCGTTTTACTTATTTAATTTATTAATTAGGAAGATGGCATTTATTTTTTTTGTCATAAATTAACTGGAAGATATTTTAAAGAATCTAGATATTATAATTACCACTGTCTTATAGAAGAATGAATTAATTACGTAAAATATTCGTAGGTGTGCAAAATCTTGAAAGGAATAAAAAATCTTTGACTTTTTATGTTGAAATTTTATTTCTTTATGCCTTTAAAAAATGTAACTAATTTGGCAATTTTATAAAAATTATTTCATGTTTGCGTAGAAATATTATAAGAAAGCCCGCTTGTTTATGTTTTACTATACAGTAAAAATGGGAATAAATTAAATTTATATTTATTAATTTTATTCAAAGAAACTCCTGCTTTATATAAAAAATTAATTAGACTTTGGAACTTAATTGTTTTTTTTATAAATAAATTTTTATTTGTGAGTTATCTAATAAATAAATAGATTCACTGATTTTATAATTGTAACTTTTAGCTGTATAATGGTCTAAGTAATAATTTTAATGAGAATGTTGGTTAAAAATAAATCCCAAATTAAAAATTATAAATTCAATAAAGTATATTTCAATGGTAAGTAATTTTTTTTTCAAACTTGAATCATTTAGTGTAGAAATTATTATCTAACATTTTTTTAATGTTTTATAATAGTTTAGAGAGATTAAAGTATTATTTTGTAATATGTATAAAAAAATTGCTAAATTTAACAGAATTTTGTATTTCTGCAGATAATCTAATTAAGCTTTCTTTCATAGAAATTTTATCTTCATCATTAGTCTCCTATAATAAACTGTGTTTCACATTTTCTATTGTAGATTGTTTAAAATATTTTTAATGTACTACTTTAGTTATACATTGTTTGTTTATTTATTTAAAAATATCTTTTGTAGTTAAAAAAATTCTGAAAATTCTAAATCTTTCCTACTACTTCTTCTAATTCTGAAAATTCTACTTCTCTCTTAAACAAATTCTGAAAATTTTGGTTTTTAAAATTAAACATTACTTTTCCTAGAATGTTATGTTAATTTGATAGAATAAGTAAGAAATGTTATGGATATTTTTTTTTAATTTCAAAATAAACATCATAAGTTAAAATGAAATAAATTTTTATTCATTAAATATATACGAATAAGTTATTTATTATCATAACTAGGCTGACTTTTAACAAATTCAACATTCTATAGGAGACCTTTTTTTATTACACAGAACAGTTAAAATTTTTTGTGTGTATTGTTATCAGTAAATAGTTCACTCTAATGCCTTAAGTAAGAAAACCAAGAACGCTCGAATATAGCCATTCCAAAAACAGCCAAGCATGTTGCCAAAGTTCATGTTAATTTACCATTAAATGGTCATTTGGCGAGCAAATGGATATTGGTAAAAAAATATCTTCCTCCTAATCAAACATAATTCAATTTTCGTCTACTAAGAAATGGAAATTTGTTCTGAATTATGTATTTGAATGAAAATATATTTACATAAGAGCTAGACAACTTGATGAAATATTAATGATATTTTGTTGAGGTTTTTGTCGATATTTTATGTACACCAAATTTATATTTCCAGATTTAAACACTTTTTCTGAGCCTTTTATTTTTTTCAATAAATTATTTTCAAAAAACGATTGGATTTGTTCTCAGTATTGGATTTGTTCTCATTATCGGATGTGTTCTCAGTAAACAATTCAGTTGTTGCAAAATGAAACCAAGTGACATTTTCCACGAAGAAAAGATTGTTTGATCTGTAACCAAACATGATAAACGAGACGTCATCGAATGCATCACTAAGTATAATACTAAGTTTCAATTTTTGACGTGAGGGTGAAAACCACATCACATTGATTATCATATCACTGGAGATGATCTTGATGACAGATAGTTAATGATGGATGGCCTCATTACCGTCTGCACAGTTGGGCTAATGAGTGGAAGCTATTGCTTACTCGTTTAAGAATGGGAACTGTTGCAAATCAAAGAACTGGCACATTCTAGCCAAGAAAATTTTTTTAGGACTATTTCTTTTTTGTATTTGGCAAGCAATGTATCATTTTTCAAACATAATTCTTTTTGTCGGTTACGTTTTTATTTTTCTTGTTTATAGTTTTAAAAAAATAAAACATGCATTCACATGATCTAAATATAAATGGATGTTGTAAACGTTTATAAAACTTTTCTGAATTAAGCTTTGTATAGTTAAAAATATTTACATAAATATAAAGTTTTACAAATATAGATAGTGAATAATTTGTTAAAGATAACTTTTTGCTTTATTTTTTGAGAAAAAACCAGCATTCATTGGTCATATGGTTTAAAAAAAATTATTTCCAGAATAATAATTATATTTATTGCTAAATTCCGTTATTATTTAAAGAAATTTGCTAATTTTAATTTAATAAGAGATAATTTGAGGATGATTTTCTGACTGCAAAATTTTCTTTATAATTATACATGAAATATAATTTCAACAGTATTTTTACTCATATGTAAACTAAAGTTTTTTTTTATTATTAGTTCCAATTGCTTGGCAACAGATTACTCGTACATAGAATAACAGCACTAAAAGCAATAGAACTATCAAGAACTAAGAACAAAAAGAAAACCAAAGTCATTATCTAATGAGATGTCTTGCTTCCCATTATTTCGACTTCATTATTTTCTTTTCATTATTTTGGCTTCACAAAGAACCTCACATTGAATATAACTAATGTTTAATAAAATCCCAATCCCAGATTTGCTAAAGATAGACGAATTAAATTAAGTTTATTAAAGAGTAATTTCTAATGTTATGGTCTGTAAATTTTCAATTACATGTTAATTTAAATAAATACTTACCGAACACTCTATTAAAAACCTCTCCCTGCAATGGATGTAATCATGTTATACAAATTAATATCTATCTGACAAAGTAGACAACCGCTTCGTAATAGATCTAATTTTTAATTATATTAAAAAATATAAATTGCGTTTATTTATTTGCAAATTTCCACAAATGGCAACATTTCCCAAACTCAATGTCAGCTATTTTTGTTAAAAAGTGTATGGTGTCCGTCCAGTGGAAATATGTTTCTTTTTTTTTTTTTGATATAAAAGTTATATGAATATAAATATCCCGATATAGCATCGTTTGAATCAATTGCACAACCATTTAGTACAGTGGTGGCCATCTCAAATGATCTTGCTGGCCACTTTGGAAATGCATCGTAACTCCGTGGGCCGCATGTAAAATTATATATCCTTATATTATAGTTATTAGACCCACTATAGACATTTTTTTGAAGTGAAACACTGAAACATAATGAGTTATTATTATTGTATTTATTACTGTTATTCTTGCATGTAAGCATAGATAATATAACAATAATGATACTAAAAGCACATTGTAAAGAAATATATAACACTAAACATGAAATTTAAAATATATATAAATATAAATGAAATAAAAAAAAAATTGAAATCATTAAAAATTATTTATATTTTACTAGTGGGATATTTGTTTACCGTCGATTTACAATTAGAGACATTTCTGATGATGTTGAAACTTCAAAAGGATCGGTCAATTCCATTTTTGGCCCCAAACGCGTCAAATCTCGACTGATACCGAAAACACTGAATGCGTCACCTCACATTACATTGATTCTTCGTGACTTTTTCTCCAAAAATGAAATCCATATCGTTCCACAAACACCGTATTTACACCGTGCGACTTCTGGATATTCCTTAAACTCAAAACACCACTCCGGGGACACAGTTATGAGTCGAGTAAAGAGATTCAACGTGAATCGGCCATCCCTGTCGATGATTTTTAAGCATGCACTGAGGATTGTAAAAAACGTTGGCATAAGTGCATTGTGTCCGGAGGGGATTACTTTGAAGGCGGTGAAATAAATTTGGAAGAATAAATAGTTTTTGTAAAAAATTAATTCCTCTTACTTTTTGGGCACAGTAGTAAGGATGTACAAATTATGTATTTTTTTAATGCATTGGTTTTCAGTACTTTGGTCATTATAAAATAAATATATTTTGTAAACGTGAGATAAATCTCACGGGCCAGAAAAATGTTGAAGGAGTGCTGCCGGTTGGCCACCTCTGATTTAGTAGTTGTATATTATTATTTTGTAATGTATATGCAAAATGAAATCAATTAAAAAAGTTTATTTGGGTTGGCCACCTCTGATTTAGTAGTTCTATATTATTATTTGTAATACATGTGCAAAGTAAAATCAGCTAAAAAAAATTTTTTTTTTCGCTAGGGGAAAGACCTGCTGCTATTCAACATGATGCCAATATCTCAACGTCTTCATCGTCCAGTCCCAATTTTTCTATTTTGCTCTTCCTTCTGTTGACAGCCTTCGTTTCGAGGTGACAGAGCCATCTGTGGACCGCCAGCGGTACTACTGAGCTTTCGGCTCCAATCATCTTTGAAGGACGATCGGGAAATTAAAATTCGAATCAAGAATCGGAATTAAAAAAAAAACATCAAAAGTTGAAACTGCGAGCTAAATTTTACTGCTTCAAATTACAGCAGATTCAAGTTAAAAATTACTACACATTGAAGGAAAAAACAATTTTCATTTCACACCAGATTTTTTCTTTTTTTTTTTTTTGATTCCTCCCCCATGAATTCTAAATCTTGCTCTCAATAGTCTACCTTCATCAATGCCAATTTCCAGTGTTGAGAATGTTGCAAGAAGATTATAAAAAACAAAACAATTTCCAAGAAAGAATTTCGTGGAAAAAAGTTACAACGCGATATATCGCAGTTTGCAATTCTGCAATCCCTTTTTTCTGTGTCGTTTTTGGATTCTTCAATGTAATGTGTTATATAACATATAATTGTGCAAACGTATGCATGACTTTTACTCTTCAGAACCATTCTGCAACCATAAGCAATGATTTAGTGTTTATGTTAGAAGAATACAGCAAGCAATGAAGTATAACAGACTAAGATTTACTTATATACAGTTTACTTATCAGAAAGATTCATGAACTTTTATGAATCCTCAAAAAGCAAAAAAGGAAAACTTAACAATTTTATGGTGTGTCATGGTAAGTTCGCTTTCAGGAGACATTGCAACAATATTTCAAGATAAAATAACGTTCTAACATGGTAAAAATGGAACTTCAGAACAAATGAAGGATACTTGTGTACTCCAAATGCAAATGGAACAAACTTACTGCTCCTTGTTGATGAATCAACTCAACGTACTTCGTGCACAGATTCAATATACCCAATTTTATACCGAACCCTAAATATTTCACTAGAAAATCATATTTTCAGTTGTATTCAGTACTGAATTTTTTAATCTATGTGCATTTGGGATAACTGTAATATGTTATTATACATTGATTTGAAAGAGTATAAATTAATCCTTTTTTTTATTATTATCATCTAATGCTATTAAGAATATAACTGGAAATAGGAAATTTAAAAAAGTAAGTAAGCTTTAAACGTCAGTTTAAGTATAAAAAGTATTCATCGAAAGTATTAATTCCATGCAAACACCATTCACGATTACTGATGCAATTTTTTGTAAATAATTTTAAATTATATTTTAGATTAGTTATTCTCTTTTATTTTACTTGTATTTTAAAAATAAATTAAATATTATTTACAAGGTAGTAATAAAAAAACTACCCCTATTTAGAAAATTCTGCAGCTGAAACCGGTCATCAGATTGAGACCAAATTTAGTATACGGACTATAATACCAGATGTGCTAAAAAAATATACCCAATATAATACCCAAAATATTTCCAAAAAAATAAAAATCAGTTTTACATATCTTCTAAATGGTGATGTGTACCACAATTCGAGGATTTCAACAAAGGAAATGGACAAAATGGAAAAATGAATTCGATATTTAAGAACGAGATGGAAAAGGAGGAATGAAAATATCTGGTGATTTCCATATATGAACGATGGTGAACGTATGTAAAACAACTCTCGGTATAAAAAGAGAGAGGAAGTTTGCATTCTTAATTGCAAATTTCTGACTGCAATAAGTACGGTTTTATTAGTTGAATGGGTGTTATTGGTAAATCTGCTCTGGTGTTCAGGCGGCCTCGTGGCCAATTGGCTAGCGCTCTGGCCATTGGTAACCCAGCCTTCAGGTCTGAATCCTGGCGATGGTATGAATGTTTGTTAGTGGTTCGGAATTCATATTAAAATGTAGATTCTTATCTAATTACATTAAAGCGTGCAAAAATTTACAGTAGAGTGGCAAACCAAATCAAACCTGATGTTCTGAGACATACTTCATTAATTACGAGTTAGTTAATAATGAAATTGTTAAATCTTATTTTGTGTTGATTATTTCCAACTTTGAGTTCCCCATATTAATTTTCACAGCGTCCTCTAATTTTTTTTTTGCCCCCCCCCCCCCCCCCGCCCTTTTTTTAGTGCATCTGGAGTTTAGTCCTTATACCAAATTTTGTGTTAATCCAATGAGCAGTTTCAGTTGCATGCTGCTCTAAATACTGGAATTTTTATTGTAACCATCATCCTTTTTTATATTTTAGTAATGTGATAAGTACTATAAGATTTTTGAAGCAAATCATTCATTGATTTTTTTTAGTTTTTTTTCAGTTATTTATTAATTCTTCTAAATGTTGTCTCGGTTATTAAAAAGTTAAGTGTACATAAATATGTGGACAGGTTATTATGCGATCCACACAAAGCTGAGTGATAGAAAAGTTTATTTTACGAAAGTGGTAATGGTTCGTGAGATTAGATTAATTATTCATAGATCATATTGACGCATTCCAGAGTAACTGAGCGGAATAATGCTAATCCTTGCCTAGATGTATGAGCTTGGCATGTAAGTTATAGTCTTAAGAGAAAGCATTTTGTTGGGAAAATGGTGCTATACAGATTAGAAAAGATCAGAAAAGCTATCACGGATAAACCTAAACCGTCAGCAACATTTGGAATTAAATTCGTTGTTAGAATAAATTGACTTTATTTCTGTTGAAATGCAGGTATTCATGATAACATAAATATGAAAGGAATGCATTATTATTTTTAATTCTTTCATGGAAATATATTTCAAATTAAACTTTTCATTCATTACTTTGATTTTTGATTCATTAAGATTTACTTTCTATTTTCATTTCATTTGTATATAAATCATATATGATACATATGACAATTGAAAATTTAGAAATGCGCAAAAATAATCCTTATCAAATGAATTAATCATTAAAATCTAATATTTGTTTTAATAATTGGTTTTTTTTAAATTTAAATTGAAATTTAATGATATTTATAATTTGTCAAAAGTAAAATAAACACGATTTCTCACGTTCATTTTATGGTACCTGAAAGATATAATTCAATTCATATGCATTTAAAAAAAATACAGAATTACATCGAATTTTATTTGCAAAAGTATTCAAAGATTCGGTCTTCTAACAATAAATAAAGGAATAAAAAGTTAAACAAATCAATATGGAAGGAGTAACCGGAACGTAACAAAAACATGATTTTGATTCCATTATATGTTTCTAAAATTTTATTAAATATAATAATCAATTGACAGCATTGACAGTGATAACAGCATACATATATAAAAATTAAAAAGGGGGGAATTTTAAAACTTGTTTCCTTAATACTTTCTATTAGTAACTTTTTTATCATCTTTACTTAATGCAAACAATCAAATAATATAATTTTCAACGTAGTATCCCACAATATGCTGCAATAAAAAAAGTCATGACATTAACCATCCCAACCATTAGAAACTATTATCTCATTAAAATATGAATAATCAGCTAACAATTTTTTTTTTTTTTTTTCATTTAAAAGTGTCGAAATTTTTTTCTTGTCTATTTATGATTTAGAATGTTTCCTTTTATATTAAATTTTTTATTTAGTAAATAATAAATTACTATGGAAGTAACATAGTAAAAATATTTTTTTTTCTTTCAAAATTATTTTAAAAGTTATTTTTCATGACATTAAAAAAAGCATTTGTAATTTTTTAAATGGATTCCACTTTGATTATTCATAGGAATTTTCTTTATGAATAATATAATTTATATAACCAAATTGTACATATCCTCATATTAAATAGCTTAAAATATAATTCTTTCTCAACATGAGTTATTTTAAATATTCCATTATTTTATAAATAAAACTTATACAATAATTAACAATTACCTAATAAAATAAATTCATATGACCTTAATAACAACATTTTTTTTATTTAATTAATATTAATCATTTATTTTTTTTTTATTCATATCAAATATTGCACATTTTTTTTTTTTAATTTGATGAAAGTACTTTTTACATTAACATTTTTATGAATGACAGAAAAATATAAAAATGTTTTTTCCTTACTGAGAAAATAATTGACTAAGAACAATTAAAATAAATTATACATTTTTTTTAAATTTTTAAAATTAAAATTGTTTACAAAATAAACATTATTGAAATTATTATCATTGATTATTTATTCTACTTATTTAATTAAATGTTACAGTAGTGCTGAAATTATTTTTTCCATAAGGTAATCATTACATACACATTTAAGAATAATGTATTTGTGACACAATTAATTTTTGTATCCCCTCCAGTTTTAACCGTTCCTACATTGCGTCCCATAATACTGCTGTACTTGCCTCATTTTCATATATTCTGTGTACTTGAATGCATTACAATGTTTCTTTTCTATTGTTTTTAGAAATGCTACTGTAAATACTGCAACGCTTCACTTCTCTGTATATGAGCGTAGTACATAATAACATTTAAATGTATATTATAATTAAATAATATACACTGTGTTTATGAAATTATAACCGACAAATTAAATAAAATAAAGTATTGGGATTATTTGTTGTGCTCTTATTTCAGCAAAGTGTTTTTCACAAAAATTAATCTAAAAAAAATTTTTAGAAATATTAAGAAAAAATATTTTTTTATATTTAAAATATATAGAAAAAAAAATATTTATATATATACGAAATATATAAAACAAAATACAAATATTTAGAAAAAATATTTATATATATACAAAATATATAGAACAAAATACAAATATTTAGAAAAAAATATTTATATATATACAAAATATATAGAACAAAATACAAAAAATATTTATAAAAAAAGTACGTTAAAAATAAAATTTTAGAAATATTTAGAAAAAAAATTTATGTATATACAAAATATATAGAAAATAATACAAATATTTAGAAGAAAATTACATTAGAAAAAAATATTTAGAAAAATTATATAGAAAATAATACAAACATTTAGAAAAAAAATATTTGGAAAAACAATACATTAGAAAAAATATTTAGAAAGAAATGCATTTTTTCTGACATACATATATTAAAATTTTATTCACATCACATGACAGTTTTAAAGGAAATATAAAAATAAAATTTCTTTTAATATAATCTTAGGATAAGTTGAAAATACGTAGTATTTATGCATAAATGCTTGCTAATATTAATTATGTCTTTTTGAAATTAGGTTAACGAAAGCAACCTCTATTATGTATAAGACTGCAATAATCATTAACTAATAAATTTTACATGATATTTTCGTATTTTTTTACATCACTTTTAAAAATAAAAATATATATGGATAAATGGTTTCATTTTGTTGAAGTTGTTGAAAAAATATACAATAGTTTAATTAATACATTGAAACTGAAAATATATTATGTAATTCTAATCACTGATTTTTTTAAACTACTGACTGAAAACATTTTATCACTTTAAAGGTATTAATTACATGTTTGAGAAACAAATTAAAGGCTTTCCATCTTTTTGGACAACTGCGGTATATTTCGCGATATAGATTAATTTAGTATTATTAATGATACTTAATTTATAACATTAATTTTGTTAAACAAATTCTGATTAATGATTTATTTCTTAGCACACACAAAAAAAAAATGTTACACGAAATTTCATATTGCTGGCATATTTTAAAAATTAAAAAACTCATTTCAATCATTAATTAACTCTAAAAATAAAAATAATTAATTAAAAATATAATAGGGGGTAAGAAAAAATGTAGAGGTATATTTTTTTAAATTTTCACAAATTATTTAGGATAAAATGCATAATGATTTTTGAACTATGGTGCAAAAAAAAATTTAAATTTTTTAATGATCTCCATTAAAGTCAAGGACTTATATTAATAAGGATTATAAATATGATCTTAATTAAAAAAATTTTGTGTAAGAAAATCCTTTACAGGTATTAATTATTTTGCTATGCATTTAAAAATGTATTTTTGGAAACTCATTCAAGTTATTTCAAAACACGTAAATTAACTTTAATGAATTCATTCGTACAAATAGATAATTTTCTTTTTCTTATTATTTTCATCTTGGTAAATATTTTAATTAAAATACATAAGCTTTTGTTTAATCTGAATGTAAGCGTGGTGTTCTTAGGTCATATAACATATTTTGAATTTTCTAATGAAATCTCTAAAAATATAAACTTGATTTTCTTTTGTGAAGTACAACTATTTCAAATCAAAAACTTGTATTTTAAATTAAAAAAACAAATAATTAACATATCTTATAAAATTAATAATATATCAAAATACATAATCTGCATTTTAATGAAAATTGTTTGTAAGATAATTCGGATAGTTATATATTGCCTGGATGAAAGATGATTCCATGCATAAAGTTCATGGAATCATAACTCACGACAGCCTTATCAATTTAAATTTATCAGAAAATAATTATTTTATTTTCTTAATGCAAAAATCCTTTCGTCCATTTCTTATCTTTTGAACAATTAATTTAGAAAAAAAAAATACATATATTATATTTATAAAAAAAAAATACATTAGAAAAATATATTTAGAAAGAAACACATTTTTGTTAACACATATTAAAATTTTACTTACATCACAAGATAATTTTAAATGAATTACAAATATAAAATTGTGTTTAATATAATCTTAGGGTAATTTGAAGATACAATACATGTATGCATAAATGTTTATTGTTTTTAATTGTGTTTCTTAAAATTATTTATTTCTAAATTATGATTTCGAAAGCAACTTCTATTACTTATAAGACTGCCATTAGCTGATAAATTGTACTTAAAATTTTCTTAATTTTTATCACTTTTGATAATACAAATATCTCCAGATATATGTGGGTAAATGTTTTTTTTTTTTTTTTTTTTTTTTAAAAAAAAATTTTCAATTTTTTTTTGGGTAAATTTTTTTTTTTTTTTTTTCATCTGTTAATCAAATATATACAATATTTTAATTAAGACATTGAAATTGAAAATATAGATCATTTCAGTTATTTATTTCTAAACACTGATATTTTTAAACTACTAATTGAAAACATGTTAACACTTTAAAGGTATTAACTATATGAAACACAGGTTTTCTATCTTTTTGAACACCTGCTGTATATTGTGACATATAGATTAATTTAACATTATTAATGATGCTTAATTCATAAAATTAATTTTGTTAAACAAATTGTGATTAATGATTTATTTTTTAACACCAACCAAAAAAAAAGTGTCACACGAAATGTCATGTTGCTGGCATATTTTTAAAATTAAAAAACCCATTACAATCATTAATTAACTCTAAAAATGAGAAAAATAAAAATTAAAAATATAATAGGAGTAAGAAAAAAAATTTAGAGATATATTGCTTAAATTTTTACATAATATTTAAGAAAAAAATCCATCATCATTTTTGAACTACGGTGCAAAAAATATTAAAAAAGATAATTAAAATTTTTAATGATCTTCATTAAGTCAATATTAATAAAGATTATAAACAGGATTTTAATTAATTTTTTTGTGTAAGAAAATCCTTTACAGGTATTAATTATTATGCTATGCATTTAAAAAGGGATTTTTGGAAACTCATTCAAGTTATTTCATAATACGTGAACTAACTTTAATGAATTCATTCATACAAATTTCTTTTTCTTGCTCTTTTCATATTAGTAAATATTTTAATTGAAATACATAAGCTTTTGTTTAATCTAAATGTAAGCATTGGTGTTCTTAGGTCATATAATGCAATTTGAATTTTCTAATGAAATCTCTAAAAATAGTTGAGTATAAAATTGATTTTCTTTTGGGAAGTACAATTCAATGGTATTTTAAATTAAAAAAATAAATCATTTACCTCTCCTGAAAAATTAATAAAACACTAGGATAGATAATCTGCATTTTAATGAAAATTGTTTGTAAGACAATTAGAATAGTTAAATAGTGCATAGATGAAAGATGATTTCGTACATAAAAATCCGAAAACAATACTCACGACAATCTTACTAATTTAAATTTATCAGAAAACAGTAATTCTATTTTCATGAATGCAAAGACAAATTTTAACACTGATTCTAATCTTCCTTTTTTTATCCTTTGAATCAACACTGTGGTATGCAAGTTGTACAGCTGGAATGTAACTGGTTGTGGTTGGGTTAAAACACAGATTTGACAACTCGCAAATTTATTTATACATTCGCAAACACCAAATACACATACAATAATTAATTCATTTAAAAACATATATTCGTGAACGGATTCCACTTCTAAACCAAAAAACCCAATATTCAGGATTGCGCGGAATCCGCGGAATATTCTTCCTCTCCGGGTGAGAGTCTGTAGGCCAACTAATACGCAGTTTGTACTAAATATATTTCCTCTCGGGATGAGAAACTAAAAACTAAACGCTTCTCAACTGGCGTGAGCAGGTTGCGTCTTACTTTCTCTCACCCGAGAGAAAGTAAGTCGAGGCCTACTGACAATTTCTCCTGACCGCCACAGGGGGAGCTCTTGCAGTGCGTAGTAGGAGACACTGTTTACAACGCAATATTTATAAGCATTGGGAAAATTTCTATAATGTTACGTAAAATTAAAGATGCGAAAACAAATTAATCAAATAATAAATATTTCTATTCAGATTTTGAAAAATTATAATATATTAATATTATTATTTAGGCTTAAATAGCAATTTTGTGAAAACTGTTGTGAATAACTTTTAATATAACATATTAAGAGTATTTTATCCCAACAACAATTTTAATGAATTAGTTTATTGTAATTGCGGAAATTATTTACAACTTAACTGTTTTTGAAGTAAATTTATTGGAATTTCTAACTGTTCAAACAGAATTGTCATTATAACTGCTCATAACTCAAAAGTGAATCTTTACGCTAATTATAAAATATATAATCCAATAAATCATATTATTTAGTACCATTCTATTCGATATTAATGCAATTGTATGTTAAAAGTGGTAAGTGGAAATATTTCATAGTCAATTTATGTAAAAACAACTGTTTTAATGCCTTTTTTAAATCGCAAAGAATAGACTTTTTAGTAGAACAAAAATACTCGATATATTTCTAAACTTTTTTTAAAAAAAAAATATAAAACGGGAATTTTTATCGTTTGGAAAAAAACTATCTGTTCCAAACGATAAATCCTTTGAAAATAGGAGCGGACTTCTATGCATTTTATTTTTTAACAGGTTGCCAGCCAGGCAGTAACAAAGCAAACAGACTATTCAAATCTCGTGCAGTATACGATATATGCAAACAAAAGCAGCTTTATCTGTGCCAGAAAACGACAAAATGGCTGCTCGTTTTCTTGGCATTATACGTCCCGAATTTTTAACAGGGGCTGTTCTTAGGAAGGAACTTGTTTCATAGAAGCAGTCTATTGACAATCAAGTTCCTACATCTATACAAATAATATAAATTCTATACATTTATGTATAAATACAATACGTAATCTTAAGCTTGTACCTTTATTTTCGCAATCTCTGGTCCCAGATACATACAAAATGTTTCAAATGAGTTTTGCATGCATTTTAGTGCATTTTTATATTTAAGAATTCGATATTGGAAAAAAAGTAACTTCTTTCAGTGTTCATTCGCTATAGTTATGTTCACTAAATATTTACATTCATGCTGACAAACGTAACACAAAACAATTTATTCATGTACAACAACAAAATAGAGCAAAACAAAAAATATATCAGAAAAAAATATTTAGAAAAAAATACTTTTTTCTAAAATATATTAAAATTTTATTTACTTCAGAAGATAATTTTTAAAGAAATACAAAAATAAAATTTATTTTAATATAATCTTAGGATAAGTTGAAAATACATAGTATGTATGCAAAAAATTTTACAGACATTAATTATGTTTCTTAAAATTAAGGTTTTGAAAGCAACATCTATTAAGTGTAAGACTACATTAACCATTAAATGATAAATTACACATAATTTTCTTTTTTTTTTAATATCGCTTTGACTATAAAATTGTTTCCAAAAATATTTGGATAAAAGATTTTGTTTTCGTTAACCTGTTGAAAAAATATACAATATTTTAATTAATACGTTGAAACTGAAAATATAGATAATACTTATTTAATTCTAAGCATTGATTTTTTAAACTTCTGATTGAAAACATTTTAACACTTTAAAGGTATCAATTATATGTTTGAAAAACAACTTATAAGTTTTCCATCTTTTTGGAAAACTTCTGCAGATTTCGCGATATAGATTAATTTAGTATTATTAATGATGCTTAATTCATAAAATTAATTTTGTTAAACAAATTAGGATTAATGATTTATTTCTTAACACAAACAAAAAAAGGTTACGCAAAATGACAACGTAATATATGTTTCTGTCATATTTTTTAAATTAAAAAATCCATTTCAAACATTAATAAACTCTAAAAATTAAAATAATTAATTAAAAGTATAATAGGAGTTAAAATAATTCAGAGGTATATTTTTTTTTTCAATTTTCACAAATTATTTAGGGTAAAATGCATAATGATTTTTGAACTATGGTGCAAAAAAAAATTATTAAACAAATAATTTAAATTTTTTAATAATCTTCATTAAAGTCAAGGACTTATATTAATAAGGATTATAAACATGATCTTAATTAAAATCATCTAAGTTAATATTTTTGTGTGTAAGAAAATCCTTTACAGGTATTAATTATTTTGCTATGCATTTAAAAATGGATTTTTGGAAAATCATTCAAGTTATTTCAAAATACGTGAATTAATTTTAATGAATCCATTCATACAAATTGATAATTTTCTCTTTATTAACTCTTTTCATCTTGGTAAATATTTTAATTAACATACATAAACTTTTGTTTAATCTGAATGGAAGCATTAGTGTTCTTAGGTCATATAACATATTTTGAATTTTCTAATGAAATCTCTAAAATGTGCTGAATATAAAATTGATTTTCTTTTGTGAAGTACACTATTTCAATTCAAAAACCGGAATTTTAAATTAAAAAATTCACCTCTATTGAAAAATTAATAAAATACGAGGATAGATAATCTGCATTTTAATTAAAATTGTTCGTAAGATAATTCGTATATTTATATACGCACTGTAAACACTTCCATAATGTTCATAAAATTAAATATAAGAAAATGCATTAATAAAACAATAATATTTCTAAATTTCCAGTCCCATTTTTAAAAATAATGATTAAATAGTATTTTAAGATACTAATAAATAATCACGAGAATCTATTAATTTAAATTTATCAGAAAAAAATAATATCTTTTTAAATTTTAAAAAATAATGATTTATTAGTAATTTTAAGACTAAAAAATACTCATAACAATCTTATTGATTTAAATTTATCAGAAAACAATGATTCCATTTACATGAAAGCAAAAACCATTTCTTATCTTTTGAACATTTATAAGAACTGCAAACAGTTCTAAAATGTCTCGTAAAATTAAATATGCAAAAAATAAATAAATAAATAAACAAATAATAATAATAATAATAAAATAATAAATATTTCTAAATTTCTATTCCAATTTTGAATAACAATGATTTATTAATATTTTACAATAGTAATAAATACTCACAACAATCTTATTAATTTAAATCTATCAGAAAACTATAATTCTATTTTCATAAATGCAAAAACCAGTTCTTTAATTTCTTGTCTTTTGAACAATATAAGCACTGTAAAATCTTCCATAATGTTTTGTAAAATTAAATATGTGAAAACAAATTAATAAAATAAAAATTATCTCTAAATTTCTATTCAAATTTTGAAAAATAATGATTTATTGATATTTCACAATAGTAATAAATACTCACACAATCTTATTAATTTAAATTCATCAGAAAACAATAATTTTGCAAATGGAATTTTCATAAATGCAAAGACAAATTTTAACACTGCTTCTAATCTTCCATTTTTAATGTTTTGTATCAACACTGTAGTGTGCGGGTTGTGTAGCGATAATGTAACTGGGTGTGGTTGGGTTGAGACTTCAGGCACAAGTTTGAGAACTCACAGCTTTATTTACACATTCATGAACAAGATACACATACAATATTTAACACATTTAAAGACTTATAATTATAGATTCGTGGAAGGATTCCAATTCTAGGCCGAAAACCAGATACTCAGGTTTGCGCGGGATCTGCGGAATATTCTTACTCTCCGAGTGAGAGTCTGTAAGCCAACTAATACATGGGGTTGTGCTAAATATATTTCCTCTTGGGATAAGAGACTATAAAATAACGTTTCTCAACGGGCGTAGGTTGCACAATACTTCTTCTCGAGACAGAGTCTCGTGGCCCACTGACTATTTACCTACTGACTATGGCCGCCACAGGGGGCGCTCTTGCAGTGCGTATTAGGAAGCACGGTTTTAACACAACATTTATAAACATCTATAATGTTTCGTAAAATTAAATATGCGAAAACAAATTAATAAAATAATAAATATTTCTATTGAGATTTTTAAAATAATAATTTATTATATTTATTTATTTTATTTTTATATTTATTATTATTGTTATTTATTAGAATTATTATTTAGGTATAAATCGTATATTTTTTATTTTCAAAACTGTTTTGAATAACTTTTTATGTAACATATTAACATTATTTTAACCCAACAATAATTTTAACAATAATTTCCGGAAATTATCTACAACTTAACTGATTATAAAGCAAATTTATTGGAATTTTTAACTGTTTGAACAAAAATATCATTATAAATGCTCATAAATCATAAATATGTCTTTATACAAATTATAAAATATGTTTAGATCTAATAAATGATATTATTTATTACGATTTTATTAAGTATTAATTAAATTGCATTTTAAATGCGATAAGTTGAAATGTTTCGTAGTCAATTCATGCAAAACACAACTGTTTTAAGGCCTTTTTAAATCTCAAAGAATAGACTTTTTAGTAGAACAAAAATAATCGATATATTTCTAAACTTTTTATTTAAAAACATATATATATATATATATATATAACGGATATTTTTATCGTTTGGAAAAAAACTATCTTTTCTAAACGATAAATCCTTTGAAAATAGAAGCGGACTTCTATGCATTTTATTTTTTAACAGGTTGCCAGTCAGGCAGTAACAAAGCAAACAGACTATTCAAATCTCGTGCAGTATACTATATATGCAAACAAAAGCAGCTTTATCTGTGCCAGAAAACGACAAACGGTTGCTCGTTTTCTTGGCATTATACGTCCCGAATTTTTAACGGGGTGCTGTTCTTAGGAACTTGTTTCACAAGAGCAGTCTATTGACAATCAAATTCCTACATAATATAAATTCTATATATGTATATATATATAATGCAAGACATAATCTAAAGTCGTTACCTTTATTTTCGCAACCTTTGGTCCCAGACACGTACAAAATGTTTCAAATGAGGTTTATATTCGTGTTAGGGCATTTTTATATTTGAGAATTCAATATTAGAAAAAAAAGTAACTTCTTTTACAGTGTTCATTCCCTATAGGTATATTCAATAAATATTTACATTCATGCTGACAAACGTAACAAAAAAATTTTACCTATGTACAGCAATAATATACAACATAAGAAAGCATACATTAGAAAAGAATATTTAGAAAAAAAATAAATTTTCTCTAACACATATTAAAATTTTATTTGCATTAAGGAAAATTTTTAAAGGAATTTCAGAAACAAAATTTCTTTTAATAAAATCTTAGAATAAGTTTAAATCGCAAAGTATTTATGCATAAATGTATACTGATATTAATTTTGTCTCTTAAAATTATGTCTTTTTAAAATTACGGTTTCCAAAGCAACGTCTATTAAGTATGATATCATAATCATTAACTGGCAATTGTTACATGAAATTTTCTTATTTTTTTACATCACTTTTAAAAATAAAAATATATATGGGTAAATGGTTTGATTTTGTTTAAGTTGAAAAAAAAATACAGAATAATTTAATTAATACATCGAAATTGACAATATATATAATTTTATTTATATATCTCTAAGTGCTGATTTTTTTAAACTACTGATTGAAAACATTTTATCACTTTAAAGGTATTAATTAAATGCTTACAGAAAATGATCATTAATGATGCTTAAGTCATAAAATTTATTTTGTTGAACAAATTGTGATTAATGATTTATTTCTTAACACAAAAAAAAAAGAGTTACACGAAATGTCATGTTGCTGGTATATTTTTAAAATTAAAAAACAAATTTCAATCATTAATTAACTCTAAAAATAAAAATAATTAATTATAAGTATAATAGGGGGTAAGAAAAAATTTAGGTATATAAATTTTCACAAATTATTTAAGAAAAAATCCGTAATAATTTTTGAACTATGGTGCAGAAAAAAAAATATTTAAAAAGAATAATAATTAAAAAATTTTAATGATCTTCATTAAAGTCAATGACTTATATTAATAAGGATTATAAACATGGTATTAATTAAAAATTTTTTGTGTAAGAAATTCTTTACAGGTATTAATTATTTTGCTACGCATTTAAAAATGGATTTTTGGAAACTCATTCAAGTTATTTCAAAACATTTGAAATAGTTTAATGAATTCATTCATACAAATTTCTTTTTTTACTCTTTTCATCTTGGTAAATATTTTAGTTAAAATACACAAGCTTTTATTTAACCTAAATGTAATCGTGGTGTTAGGTCATATAATATATTTTGAATTTTCTAAAGAATTTTCCAACGAAATTTCTAAATATTGCTGAATATAAAATTGATTTTCATTTGTGAAGTACAACTATTTCAAATCAAAAACTGGTATTTTAAATTAAAAAAAACTAAATAGTTCACTTGTGTTGTAAAATTAATATAATACAAGGATAGATAATCTGCATTTTAATGAAAGTTGTTTTTAAGATAATTTGTGTAGTTATATACTACATGAATGAAAGATGATTTTATGCATAAAATTCATGAAAACATTACTCATGACAATCTTATTAATTTAAATTTATTATAAAAAAAATTTTTTTTTTCCATGAATGCAAAGACAAATTTTAATAATGATTCAAATCTTCCATTTTTTACATAACTCATATAAATTTTATCAGCACTGTGAAAATTTCCATAATGTTTCATAAAATTAAATATGCAAAAACAAATTAATAAAGTAATAAATATTTATAAATCTCTATTCAATATTTTAAATACAAAAATTTATTAGTAATTCACAAAATTAATAAAATAGGAGGTGAGGTAACCTGCAATTTAATGAAAATTGTTCATAAGGTAATAGGAAATGTTTTATATTGCATGGATAAAAGATGATTCCATGCGTAAAATTCTTGGAAACAATACTCATGACAAACTTATTAATTCAAATTTATCAAAAAACAATAATTTTATTTTCGTGATTGCAAAGACAAATTTCAGCACTGATTCTAATCTTCCATTTTTTTATCATTTGAATTAACTCTGCGGTATGCAGACTATACAGCTGGAATGTAACTGGATATGGTTGGGTTGAGACACAGGTTTGAGGACTCATAGCTTTATTTACACACGCAAAAACAAGACACACATACAATATTTAACACATTTAAATACACATAATTGTAGGCATACAAAACTATATAAATATAGATTCGTGGGAGGATTCCATTTCTAAACCGAAAACCCTATACTCAGGCTAGCGCGGGATCCGCGGAATATTCTTCATTACTGGGTGAGAATCTGTAAGCCAACTAATACACGGGATTCTAAATATATTTCTTCTCTGGATGAGAGACTATAAGCTAAATGTTTCTCAACGAGAGCTTAGATTGAGCAGTAATTCCTCTCAGGTGAAAATCTCGAGGCTTACTGACTATTTCTCCAGAACGCCACAAGGGGCGCTCTTGCGGTGCGTCGGAGAAAGCACGTTTACAACACAATATTTATAAGCACTGTGAAAACTTCTATAATGTTTCATAAAATTAAATATGCGAAACAAATTTATAAAATAATTAATATTTCTATTCAGATTTTGAAAAATAATAATTTATTAGTATTTATTATATTTGTTTATTTTTATTTTTATATTTATAATAATTAGTATTTATTATCATTATTATTCATGTATAAATCTTATTTTTACAAAACTGTGTTGAACAACTTTTTAAGTTATTAACATTATTTTAACCCAGTAATAATTTTAATAATTTAATAATGACAATATTCACAACAATCTTATGAATTTAAATTGATCAGAAAAAAATAATTATATTCTCGTGACAGCAGAGTCAATTTTACCATTGATTCAAATCTTCCAATTTGCTATCTTTTGAATCAACACAACATTTTAAACACTGTGAAAACTTCCATAAGGTTTTGTAAAATTAAATATGTGAAAAAAAATTAATAAAATAATAAATATTTCTAAATTTCTATTTATATTTTGAAAAGTAATAATTTATTTGTATTTTTGCAAAACTATTTTGAACAACTTTTTATGTAAAATATTAAAGATATTTTAACCAAACAATAAATTTAATAAATTAGTTTACTACAATTGCGGATATTATTTATAACTAAGTTGCATATAAAGTAAATGTATTGGCATTTTTAACTTTTTAAACAGATATATAATTATAAATGCTCATAAATCATAAGTGAATCTTCACACTATTTATAAAATTTTTAATACAATAAATGATATTATTTAGTACTATTTTATTAGGTAATTAAGCAATTACATCTTAAAAGTGATTAGTGAAAATATTTCATAGTCAATTTAGGTAGCAACAAATGTTTTAAGGTCTTTTTAAATCTCAAAGAATAGACTGTCAGTAAAACAAGAATACTCGATATATTTCTAAACTCTTTATTTAAAAAAAAAATATAACGGATATTTTTATCGTTTGGAAAAAAACTATCTGTTCCAAACGATAAATCCTTTGAAAATAGAAGCGGACTTCTATGTATTTTATTTTTTAACAGGTTGCCAGTCAGGCAGTAACAAAGCAAACAGACTATTCAAATCTCGTGCAGTATACGATATATGCAAACAAAAGCAGCTTTATCTGTGCCAGAAAACGACAAAAGGGCTGCTCGTTTTCTTGGCATTATACGTCCAAAATTTTTAACAGGGGCTGTTCTTAGGAATTTGTTTCACAGGACCAGTCTATTGACAATCAAATCCTTACCTATATGCAAATAATATAAATTCTATACATATATATATAAATACGAGACTTAATCTAAAATCGTAACATTTATTTTCGCAACCTTTGGTGAAAAAATATTTAAAATGAATTTTACATGCATATTATGACATTTTTATATTTAAGAATTCAATATTGGAGGAAATAAAAAATAGGTAACTTTTTATGCAATTTTCTTTCCCAGTAATTATATTCAGCAACTATTTACATTCATACTGATAAACGTAACTCAAAACTGTTTTAGTTTTGTGCAACAAAATTTGACCGATATATTTACTACTGTGTCCAAAAAGTAAGACCAATTTTCAATTTAAAATTACCGGGGCTTATGGAATTTCAATTTTTTTCTTGTTTAGATTGCTGGCACTGTCCTTGACATTTGTGTGAAATTTGACGTTAAAATATTCATTAGTGTTTGAGTTACGCAAGGGTTTGTCAGACGCTAAAACTGATTCCAGCGGTTTTTTAAGTGTCTGAATTAATTTATCAAAAAACTTGCATTCAACTTTGATTGCGGAAGCGTATAGAATGTTGCAGAAGGCAGGAAAGAAATGTTTAGAAGTGGTGTAAACAGTTCACGGAAGGCAGAGAATGCGTTGTAGACGAAGACCGACCATCGACGACGTTGTATCGACCGTCAACCTCAACCGACGAAGCTCACATCCACACAATTACAGATTTGGTACTTAAAACCGTCGATTTACAATTAGAGACCTTGTGGATGATGTTGGAATTTCAAAAGGATCAGTCAATTCCCTTTTGGGCCTCAAACGCGTCAAATCTCGATTGGTACCGAAAACACTGAATGCGCCAACTCGCACTGCATTGATTCTTCGTGACTTTTTCGGCAAAAATGAAACTGATATTGTTCCACATCCACTATATTCACACCGTGCGACTTTTGACTATTCCCTAAACTCAAAACACCACTCCGGGGACACCGTTGTGGGTCGATTGAAGAGATTCAACGTGAATAGCCGCGCGCTTTGAAGGTCATCCCTGCCGATGACTTTTTAGCATGCGTTGAGGATTGGCAAAAAAGTTGGCATAAGTGGATTGTGCCCGGAGGGGATTACTTTGAAGGCGATGAAATAAATTTGGAAGAATAAATGAAGAGTTTTTGAAAAAAAAAATTGTATTACTTTTTGGGCACAGTAGTATATATACATAGATTACGTAATCTAAAGCAATACCTTTATTTTGCAACCTTTGATCCCAGACACATACTAAATGTTTAAAATGAAGTTTACATGCATGTTATGGCATTTTTATTTAAAAGAATTCAATATTGGAAAAAGTAAAAAAAAAAAAAAGTAATTTTTACAGTGTTCATTCCCTATATTTATATTCAGTAAATATTTATATTCATGTTAACAAAAGTAACACAAACCTGTTTTATTTCTGTGCAACAAAAAATGACAGATATATTTAATGTCAAAGTTTGATATTGCTTCGCCTTCATTGAGGGATCGGTTATAAAATTCGAGAAAGAGACCAGGATAAAACACCCCCTTCAAGAACGAAATGATTCCTATATGGATTCTGTAAATACATTAAAAAATATAATGTATAGATAAATTAAGTTCAAAATTACCATAATCTATTCATTAAATTAAAGTATTGGGATATTGAGGCTTGAACATTTCAAGTGGTTCGTTTATTGCTTCGAATAATTGATTTTGTTTAAACAAACAACTTTTCGACATTTACAAAATATTTCTTGAATTTTTCAGGTAATAAGAGTAATTAAATTCTCTAAAGGCCTAAAAACTCCTAAAATAAATAATGTGAAAATATATACTTCAGGGGAAAAAAATGAAATCGAGGATTATTTGTGTCGTTAATATATATATATATATGTGTGCATGTATTTGTCGTTTCTTATTCCACTTTGTCGACCGCAACATCTAGAACCAGGCCATGAACCCATGTGTTCGTTGATGAAGGAGGTCAGTATTTCCAGGGAGGACTTTTAGAGGAACTATCCCGTTTTTGAGTATCGTATACCCGGAAAACTCCCTCCAGGTAGTCCAACGAACGAGACAAAATGCTAAGCATCCCAAATGTCATCGAGTCACATGGTTTTTAAAACAATGTCTACAACAAAGCCGCAAACGAATTGAACCTCACCTCTAATGCTCAGCAGAGGCGTACGTTGCCGCTGAGATACGAGTTGGGCAAATACGCACACACACATATATATATATATACGTGTGTGTGTGTGTGTGTGTGTGTGTGTATGGCTGGGTGTGGGGGCCGTTGTGTTTGGTGTGTGGGTGAGTATTTCTAAGAGGATATTATTATTTGTATATATTAGTTACTATTTTGACATTTGATATGATATTTAAATGTGATATTTGTTGTTTTGATTTATTATGACCTTTGTGTATTAAGAAGATATTACGTATTTGTACAATTGTATTATATTAGTGATAATGTTAAAAAGAATTTGTAAAGACAGAGTTGAATTAGAACTATGAATTCGGGAATGTTCATGCAAATAATACTTACATGGACAAACTCTAGGCTTTTGTCAATTAGACAAAGCCTTGTTATCAGTTAATAATTATTAATGATGCAAATTTAATATAAGCATTTTATTACGTTAAAGCAAATGTTGTTAAAGATAAAGTCTTGTTATTGTGTTCCTTATTTAACTAAAGATGGAACTAGCTCGGGACTAATTCATAATTCATTAACAAATTACAGACGAATCTTTTATTTAATTAATTTGCATAGCCGATGAAGAAGAACGCCTTAACATTATTGACCCAAAATTAATATTTCGTAAATTAATTATTGAAGACGAATTTGTAACTGAAGGAAATATTTTGTAACTCTGGATTATATTACAATAATAAACTATTTCAATATTAGATAAATAATCATTTAGAAACTTTCTTGAATATTATTATTGCAATGTTTTAATATATTGTATAAGCAAATGCAAGTTGTACATAAATAAATATGACAAATAATTAAAAGTTAATATTTAATAGTTATTACAAACTATTCCGCAAATAATGCTGAGTACATTTAAATACATTCGTTAACAGAAATATTGGGACGTTTTATTCTTAGTTTCAATTTTTCTAGTAAATTGAACATTGGCCAAAATTGACTATAATTGACAAAATTGGCCAAATTGACTGAAATTAAACTGTAAATCGATTTTTTTGCAAAAATGCATTCCCTTCAACAATGCTGTATAGCCTCGATGTTGGGGTAAATGAACAGATTTCGGAAAAACAAATAATAATAAAAAAATTCTGTTGAAACAGTTAACTAGTTTTGTAGTAGAACAGTTGTAAAAAAATTCAAGTAATATATTATATCTTGTCTTTCATTTTACTTGAGTAATAGCATTAATTTTAGTTTCTTATTTCTATGTTATTGAGCATTATTATTTACTATTATTATTATTTTGTATTTAAGCCATGAACAATTTAAAAGTTTGTATGCATTCTGTAAAGACAAACCATGAATATTCCCATGGAATTTATATAACAGTCGAAAGTACTGAAAAAGAGGAAAATTCCTTGAAAATCGCAAGGAAGTTTTCTTCGAAACACTGGATCAGTGAAGCAAAACTCTCTTTAGAGGAACAAGGAATGGGAAGATTGAGAGATCAAGACCAATTGGTCCTTTTTTAAAAACAGATTTCAAGAAGGACTTTCGGTGGGATAAGTTTTTGTATATAGAGAGAAACCCAGAGATCGAGAGATTGCGATTGGAGTTGGTGAGATAGAGTCAACAGTTCAGTGAACAGGTCCATGTAATAAAGAAGACATCAAACCCTTTTGCAGGCAACAAAAAAGATGCCTAACCCATAGGAGAATTTGTTTAACACGACTATATCGCTGTATTACATGTGTTTGTTCATATATATAATACGTACAAAATTTTATCGTGTTGTTCAATAGATAATATATATTACGACAAATAAAGGTTTCATTTAATCATATCATTTATTATCAAAATCCTCAAGTCACTGGTGAAAACTTGTAGAATATTGAAAACCATGTCCAAGTCCACAGTAGATTAAGTATTCTTACTAACGCTCTTCACATTTTTATAAAAATCACGAGATTAATTACCACAATCAAGCATTATATGAGGAAGATTCTTACGTTTTCAGAGTACAGAAGGGCCGTAGTTAGCTATCCAGATTCTTGGACTTAGACCAAACAAGACGTATTCCAAATTATTTTTTTTTATAATAACTAAGGGTGAAATGATAAAAAATTTTCCATGAAGAAATTCTTATTTGCAATAAAGCATTAGCCGAGGCAGATCGATTCTCTCGTTTTCAGAGTTCAATGAGACCGCAATATAGTTATTTATTATAGATTCTGACACTTGTATTTAAATTATGTAAGCAGATATTTAAAAAAAAATGTTCCAGTTTAAGCATCAAATTACTCACAAATCTATTTCAAAACTAGATAGAATACAATCTGGAATATATTTAAGACTTCTTTTTTATTCTGAAAATCCTTCCAAAGAGTGCAAAAATGTTACTACTCTAACCCAAACTTTCTTTTCGAAACAAGAATCTGAAGTATTAGAATCTACCAAAACCCTTCTCACTTTCTCTTTTCAGACCTCACTTCTGTCCAGATAAAGTTACAGTCAGACTTCCAGCCATTTCAGCCGTGAAAGGTCTATTCAAATCAAACGCAGTAACCATGCACTTCCCCAACGATCCCCAACAAGCGATACATTCACCCCGTACAAAAGAAATAAGAATAAGAAACAAAAAAAACCCGGATTATTTTTCCAGTTTTTCTTTCTCCATCTGGAGTTCTCCCGAGACTCTCACAGATTCTGTCGTTTCTGTAGAGACCCAAAGGTCCCAGGGTGGACAAAACAAACGTACTGCCCGAAGCGGAAGAAACGTCAGTGTACTTCCTTCCTGTACTTTTTTTCTTCCACCCTTTTTTTTTATTCCTTAGCCAGACTTTCCCCTATGGTGTTCCCTTTTTTTTATATCTTTTTGGTTTGCTTTTGCTTCCTGACCAAGGGATCTCTTACCATTCTTGGTATATGATTATCATCCACCCCGGTGATCTTATTATCATGTTAGCGTGAATTGCTCTGGGATTTAATTTGCATTATCTCTGAGTTAATAGTGTTAGTCTTAAGAGTGTCGGGCGCGTGTGTTTTATGGTCGCTGAGGGATATATATATATATATATGTTATGTACATAGAACCCTTTGCGGTCGAGTGGCAACATTATCCAACTAAATAACTGAATAACCCACTATATAACTTATATCATACAGGACTTATTCCAAATGAATTTTTTTCCATAAGAGCAAAAAGGAAAATGATAAAACTGTTCTCATGAACAAATCCTTATTTTTAATTGCCTATTGCGCTTTGTGTTGATTGTGTTACATAAAAATAATTAATGTTGAGTACTAAAATACATAAATACAGAAGAGGTTACATGGAATACATACATAAAGGAATAAATTCCTGTTCTCATATTTATCTCTTTCCCCCTACCTGGACAAGGTTCAAAATCACTATATTTGACCTTTACTAACAATCTATCCAAATATCTTTGCTTCTGCCTTCTCCATAGGATGCTTCGGTAAGCTGATTCTATTCATCACAGGTAATGCTAGAATCACCTTGATTGTGAAGGCTTTGTTGGGATGGTAATTCATTTTTTGACATCCATTCATTTGGCAAAGTGTTTGATGCTCACGAGTCTTATTCCAAACAAAGGCCTTATACTAAATAATTTTTTTTTGCTTCCAAATAAGAATTGCATCGTGTTTAATTTATTCTAAAAAGGGAGATAAGCACTGGTATTCAGAAGTTAGATGTGCAGAACTCATGGTCCAATGGCTCAGCTAGCATTCAGGCTAGCATTCAACGTGCTCAGATGGCATTCTTGGTAATACGCATTACACTTAAGTCCTCTCCATCACACTTCGGTGGTCTGTTCGTGGTATAGCCACGTGGTATACACGAGACCCACCGTGGTTCCACTTAGGTATTGATGTGAAGTTAAGAGAAAGAATAAACTTAGTAGTACAAGGTTAGGCGCTTTATCCTCTCAAAACTTTCACATCTCACAGTGTTAAATGTTACTGTTCATTTCAAGGTTTGAAACCGCAGGCGGCATTGTTGCTGTCACTGCAGAACTTGGAATAGAGGTATCTAATACAAGTGCATTGTATTCTAAGTGCACTTGGATTGCACTTAGAATAGAGGTATCTCCATAACAATTGTGACAATTTGTGTCTCCCATAAGACAAATAAATGTATAGCAGCTACCCAAAAAAATCACGAAAAGAAGTGTCCTACAACCACAAAATGTCAATGTGTTGTTCGTGATAAACACGAGGCCCGCTGAAGTTCCATCTTCAACTTTCTAACTGATAGGGGGCCATATAGCCCAAGATAGTTAGGGAAGATGTGAAGTATAGAATAAATAGGTTTTCCGGTAGGCCCACCGAGATTTAATCATCATCTTTCTAATTAGTAGGGGGTACAAAGTCCTAGGTACAGGAGTAAGGTGTGCAGAATAGAATAGAGAATAGGCTCTCTGGTGTTATTTTCTGGTGGATGGAGGCCTTCTTCAAATACGAAAAGAAGTGCGAGACAATTACGCTAAAGCCTTCCCCATCACCCTTCGGTGGACTGTTCGTGGTATACACGATACCCACAGAGGTTCCACTTAGGTATTGAAATGAATATAGAAGAAAGAATGAACTTAAGGCTCCTTCCCGCCGAGGCGTGAGGCGTTGAAGCGTGAAGCGTTCGTCTGAAACCGGTTGAAATCCACCGCGTCGAGTTGACCAACTTTCAACTCTCAAATGCTTGATGCGTCATGTGACTTGGATTGAGCCAATTGTAGACCTCTCATCTAGTAGAAGTAACTCGAACTTCACTAGGCGTATAACGATTGCTGAAGTTTCGGTGTGAACTGGTCGAAAAATTGTTCTTCCTTGCCGCGTGACGAGTCGCCGCCTCACGCCTCGGTAGGAACGATCCTGGGCACAAGGAGCACAAGGTTGGGCGCTGTATCCTCTCAAAACAGTGTCCTCCTCTCAGAGTGTTAAAAAGCATTCGAGCCCAACTTTAAAAGTGTTATTCAGAAAAGTGGAACAATGCACATTAAAACGACAAAATAAATCTTTTACTTTATGGCTGGATTTTATTCAATATTTTTAAACAAAAGAAAGTCAACGTTTGTATAATTCATCTGAAATAAACTTCAACCCAAATGCTATTGATTAGTACTCCAAAGTTAACTTCCTGCTTATGGCGTGAATTAGCTATTTATTATTGCTCTAAGAAATTAGGAGACAGTCTGGCAACTTCGTGAATGCTTTCCTGGTTTTTTTTTTCTTTATGTCATGCCAAAGATTTGTTTTTACCTATGTAGAGCAGCGATAACAATATCAGTAATAAGTGTCAAACATAAGTCGATCAGCAAGCTGCAAAAATATTACCAACAAGTAATACGAAAAAAAAATTAAAGTCAATTCCTGCTTTTGCTTTACTATATTGCAGAAAGTCCTTTATAAATAATTGTCATTCATTTTTTTTTTTTTTTTTAAGTTAGAAAAAATAATCTCTCTCTCCCACGCACTTTGTCTCTCTTACAAACATACTTTCCATCTCTATCACTAATTTATTCATGCGTTTCATTTTCCATTTTGTCCCCTCCTTGACTCAGACTAGAACCCAGAATGAGAAAAAAAATCTGAAAAATAATTTTTTTTTTCCAGCGTTTCTAAATTTATATACTGCTAAATATCTTATAAAAGAGAATTTTTTTTTCTCCCATATAAAACTAAAATGAATTAATTAAATTAAATTAATGAATTATTATCTGAAAAAACTGTATTAACATCAAGTGTCATCCACTGCAAGTTTAGAAAACGGTATTTGAACTTGAGTGGATGAATAAAAAGAATTTTATTAACGAATGAAAATTTGAACAAGATATATAAATATATATAGGGAGAGTGTGAATTAATAGTAGGAATCGAAAAAAAGAAAGATTCTCATTTCAAGTTGTAATTTTCCTCTCACATCTGGCGCCATCTATTGGTAGATACATGCAACTTAAATCTAAAAAAACTAAAATTAATTAATTAAATTTAATTACTGAACTAATATTTGAAAAAACCGTATTAACATCAAGTGTCATCCACTACAAGTTCACAAAAAATTTATTTGACTTTGAGTGGATGATTAAAAAGTATTTTATGAACGATTGAAAATTTGAACAAGATATATATAGGGAGGATGTGAACTAATAGTAGGAATTGAAAAAATAGCATCCGGGTAGTAACTGTTATTCGAGAACAAAAATGTAAGTTGTTATGGTCCAACCCAACTATCAGTCTTTGAAATGGAGTCAAATCTTTATTTAACAAGAAAATTTGAGCAAGATATATATAGGGAGAGTGTGAACTAATGTAGGAATTTAAAATTAAAGGAAAACTACAACTTATAACTCTATAAAATAAGCAAAATATATTTGGGACAGGGAACTTAATTCTTTGAAGAGTTAGCAGCATCAGAATGGAACATTTTAACTATATTAACATCAATGAAATAACTTTAAAAAAAGAAAGTAAAAAAATAGCTAAGAACTAAACCTGATGTAACCTAAGAACTTGTGTTCTATAAATTATAACACACACCTGTAAACGATCGGAAATCATTCCATAAAAACCAATTCGAAAAAATACTCAGAAGAGCACCTTATATTAGTCTATATCTAAGAAAAAAAAATTCTCCATTCCAAATAAATCGAAAGGAAAACATTTCTTTCGTTGGAAATCCCATTAGCAATCCTGACGGTCAATGTTATGTTTGGCAAAAGCCTAACCGTAAACTGATTCCCCTAAATAACATCTTACTTTAAGGTTTGAAGGTGATTTAATGTTTATAGAAAGAATATTTATCTGTATAAGGAATGGATGATGTAATGATCTTTGTAGTATATACAATCAATATTTAAAAATAATTTCAAATAGACTTAGC
>BPLQ01007986.1:1595952-1625469 GCA_021605075.1 Caerostris darwini | reverse complement strand
ACAAAATACTCCCAAATATTATAAGTTTCGAATAACGCAATAATCCGTTATTACAAAGGTCCTTCGCATTGTTTAATAAATACAATACTTTGTATTGGTTAGAAATTATATTTTTTGGGTTAATGAATACAATATGTAATATAATGTTATGTCCTTTTCTTGTTAAATACAAATAATATTGACGATTGATATACATTTGCACCCAAAAATAGCATCCATACTACTGTGCCCAAAAAGTAAGATCAGTTTTCAATTTAAAAATCCCGGGGCTTATGGAATTTCAATTTTTTTTTCTTTTTAGGTTGTTTCCACTGTCCTTGACATCTGTGTGAAATTTGACGTCAAAATATTCATTAGTACTCAAGTTACGCTTGGTTTTGTGAGATGTTAAAACTGATTTCGGTGATTTCTGAAATGTCTCTTCAATCGACTCAAAATGGTGTACCCGGAGTGGATTTTTGAGTTTAGGGAAAAGCCAAAAGTAGCACGATGCTAAATCAGGTGAATAGTGCGGTTGTGGAACGACATGGATTTAATATTTGGCGAAAAGGTCACACAGAATCAATGCAGTGGGAGCTGGCGCATTCAGTGTTTTCAGTATCAATCAAGCTTTGACGCGCTTGAGACCCAAAACATCTTTTAAAATCTTCCGATCTTTCCTAAACATCTTACGATCCTTTTGAAATTCCAACATCATCACAGGTCTGTAATTGTAAATCGACGGTTTGCAAGCACCAAATTTTTAATTTTTTCTTCGTGAGCTTCGACGGTTGAGGTTGGTGGTCGACCAGAGGACTCTTTGCTTACAACGCGTTCTCTGCCTTCTTTGAACTGTTTTTATTACTTCTAAACATTTCTTTTCTAAATAGGAATGCTCACTGAATACCTTCTGCACCATTCTATTTATTCAACAACATTCTTCTTTCTGCAAACAAAATTTAACGCAAATTCTTTCTCAATAAATTCAGGCATTTCAAAAATCACCGTAATTAGTTTTAGTATCTCACAAAACCAAGTGTAACTCAAACACTAATGAATATTTTGACGTAAAATTTCACACAGATGTCAAAGACAATGTCAACAACCTAAAAAAAAGAAAAATAAATTTGAAATTCTATATGACCGTAAAATTTAAATTGAAAACTTGGGACTACTTACTTTTTAAAATTGGTTGTACTTTTTGGGCATTGTAGTATACCCATAACATATACTCGTACCATGAAATTTCCTACTTGTTAAAATATTATAAAGATTTCCCATGTACTTCCTGATATGAAAGTGTTTATCACTAAAGCTTGCAAGCATATACTTTTGTAAGAGATCATTTTTATTTCATTATTTTTCTTGCAAGTTAATTTAAATTACATTCGAGCTTTCTATCTAATCTATACGCCTAGATGCTAAGAATGATTGATCGGATCACTAAAATCACAAAAATCTTTAATAGATTTTACAGCTGCGATTTCAGCGAAGTCTTAAACACAGTATTGGTTTTCAATAAAACCTCGTGCGTGTGTGACATCGATATTAATATCAATTTTTAAAATCATTTTCGATTACAATTTGGCTTTCGTCATGCCCATGTTTTTCGATAGAACAATACGTTACCGTTATGACATCATCAATTCAATGTATTTTATTATTTAAAGTATCGAATATCAATGAATTTAAGACCGTTGGATCGTTCAGATTGATTAATATGGGTGTATTCTATCGTCAGATCCTTACCGAGAATATCTTATAATAGATTGCAATATAAATCTTTGGTTTAATTTTTATTAGTTATTTTATTTTGTGCTTAAAAAATTTGGTCAGTTAAATACTAAAATTTTGTGCTCAACTAAAGGATAAGCATACATAAAAATATTTCTCTATAAAATTAAATTGTCGTTTCATTTAAGATAATTTCTCCTCTAATATTTGAAATAATTTTTGACATTTTATTCTTCTTCAAACAGGAAGTATATATAATTTAATACAGTGTTTTTTAAAGATAATACATACATATATATATATATACATATTATAGATATACATATTTTTGTAATCTTGTATCCAGCAAAAAATTCCTGTTTTTCGCTACTACCTTTACTTTTTTATGCAAGGTTTTTATATTTTTTTTACGATTCATTGGGACTCATAATTTTTCTGCTTTTAACAATATAACATGCCAAAACAACTTTAGCTTCTATCTTTTTATAAATCAAGCTCAGAACTCTTAAAAGAGCATAATACACAGCTCATTTCTGGAAAACTACTCACAATAAAAAGGTCCAACTATTTTATCTCAATAAAATACACATAAAAAAAAACTACAAACATTTTTTTTTTTTTTAAACTCCTCTGGAACTTTGCAAACATAATCCTCCCGTATAAAAATATCTATCTGGAAATCAATCTATGTACGTGAATGTCACATTCGCGAGATTGCAGAGAAAATGAAATGGCTATGGCTCTCTCTCACGTTATAAACAACCATGCCTTCGCCCCAATCCCTCCAATCATAAATTGTCAAACTTCTCAGAAGTTGCCTTGAGTTAACGATCTAATCATTCCAACGTACAGCCGAGTTATAAAACATTTATTGGAGCTTTCTGCCAGAACAGAATTTGATGATGAAAGGACTCGAATAGACTATCGCGCCATCTAGGAACAAGACAAGCAATTGATGGCACCATATTAAATTGGATATTTACGATGGTGAGACACTATCTTCCGCATATTTTTCATTTCTTCTTTGGACTGGAAATTTCTATCGAGGGAAAATGTGCTTTCTTTTTTTTTAACCTCCATCTTTCGATTGAAGCTCTTTATTCTGAGATAAATGAGTTAATGTGGAGGCTAAAAGGTATTTCCGTATGCATAAATATGAATATTTGATCGTAATAGAATATTCACATTTTAATTTAAAGCGGGTAGTCTTTGGAAAGTATGTTGGGAAAATGCATTATTTGCTTGTATATCTAAATATTTGTTTTATATTTCTCTTCTAATAAAATTAGATGATTATTATTTTGTTTGTTTCATAAAATTCTTATCCAAAAAAGAACCTTTAACTTACATTAAAGTCTATTATTTTGTAATCATCTGGTAATTCATCTCTGTTGAATATTTTGTAATCACCTTGAAATTAATCCATTTTGATTATTTTGTAATCATCTTGAAATTAATCTCAATTGTTTTTAATGACCTTGTAATTGTTGATTATTTTGTCATCACCTTGTAATTAAAATTTGTTTATTATTTTGTAATCATCTTGAAATTATTATCTGTTATTGAATACTAGGTATTTCTACCAAAGTTCTTCGCCATCAGAATGACAAAGATATAACAGCTTTATCGGCAGTACATCACAAAAAGCCTGTTACACTTCACTGACATTTTCTATTCACAGTTTTGAAAGAACAGTGCCAATATTGACGTCTGCGAGATTTTCATTCTCCGTCCTTCCTCCTCGAACTTGATAGAAAGACATTCTCACCTACAAATTTAACTGGAGCATTTGTGGCTAACTTGCACTGTTTCTGAGCTAAAACGGTTGCTTTCTGGACGGGATCCTTTGTAGAATTTTGGGCTAAACCCGCTAAATTGATACAGCTATAATTAATGGCTTATGGCTAATTTGGCTAATTTATGGCTAATTAAAATTATGGCATTATGGTTAATGTGTTATATTTATTTTTATTATTTATTTTTATAATTAATTTTATTTACAAAAAATAAATCGAATTATCTCCGAAAGTAATGCCATATAGTTTAATTTAGTAGAGTTTTTGTAGAATATTTCTGTAAGTATGCTTATGAATGCACTATGGAAAATATACTCAAATAAATACACATAATATATAACTGGAAAAACACTTTTATTCGTGATAGTAAATTAGACATTGTAAAAGAGATACAAAATGTTTAAAAATAAATAATTTCAAAAATTAATTTAAAATTCTGTACATATAGTTAATTTTATGTAACAGAAATTATACGAGAAATATTATATAACGTGAAAATAATAATGTAAATCTCTGATTTTGACGTTAAAAAAATCATTATCTATAATTTACGATTAAGGCGTATACAGTTTTTAAAAATATTCTAATAATATGTGTATTAAATTGCTTTGTGTTAGAAAGGATTTTAAACACATTAGAGCTTAAGTTATCCAAAAATTCTCTAAAGAACAATCTTCGAGAAGTAAAGAATTGTGGTTGCACTGACATGACCATAGTTAATTGGGCTATCAAAGATATCAATCAAAGAAATCAAATAAAGAAATCCCATCTAATTGTTGCTTATAATTAATAATGAAAATATTTGATTTCGTTTATTTTAAAGAGTTTCAAAGCATAGGAATTTTTAACTAGGTGTGTCTCATTATTTTGAGCGAATCTTCCTGATTTACTTAGTTTTTCAATCACACGAGAGCCTGAGTTATATTTAATTGAATTACCAAAACATTCCCTAAAGAGCAACCTTCCGAAATCAACAAAACATTACCATAGTATATGGAACCATCAATGACAGGGTCACCAAATAATAAAATTCCGTCTAGTTGTTGCTCATAATTAACAATGAAAAGATTTGATATTGTTTATTTTGAAAGAGTTTCAAAACATAGGAATTTTTATCTGGAGCCTGAGTTAGAATTAGTTGAGTTACTAAAACATTACCTAATGAATAATCTTCAAGAAGCAAGAAATTGCATAAATGCGGCATTGACATTACCATTATTTATGAAACCATCAATGACAGTGTCAACAAATAATGAAATTCCACCTAGTTATTGCTCATAATTAATAATGAAATACACTCACAAATTCAAAACACTTGAATTTTTATTTGGAGGGTGTCTCATTTTTTGGACGTATCTGCACATTTTATTTAGATTTTTAATCAAATTAGAGCCTGAGTTAGATGCAGTTGAGTTTCCAAAACTTTGCCTAAATAATAATCTTCGATAAACAAGAAATTTCATAAATTGTGCCTTACTTTACTGAACCATCAATGACAGTGTTACCAAATAATGAAATTCCGCCTAGTTGTTGCTCATAATTAATAATGAAAAACTTTGATATTGCTTATTTTTAAAATGATTAAAGACACTTGAATTTTTGTGCAGGGGTGTCTCATTTTTTCTTTGGGGGCGAATCTGCATGTTTTATTTAGCTTTGTAATGAAACTCTTTAAATATAAAGATAAAAATAGAACTTTTTTGTATAATATTTGAATAAGGCTTTGAAATGTGCAAACAGTTTTAATATATCATATTTCCTTAGTACAGAAAGGACAAAAATGATCTTACAAGAAAAAGTTAGAAAAATGAAATATTCATAAAGTTACAGGGAATCATAGTAAAGATATGGTTTTGTTTTGTATCAATCTCAAAGACCAATATGCTGATTAAAAAAAATAAGAACTAAAGCAAGAAAATGAATTAAAATTTTAATTTTATTATTCAATAAGAAAATATAATATTACCATTATTCTTATTTAATTTAAGAAATTCTGAATTTATAATAATCGTTACTATAAAAGACATCAGAATTTCCTTTAAAATTGTACTGACGCATTTATAGGCATATTAGAAAAAATTTATTTAATATTTAAAAGGTATTGATTTTAAATGTTTTGTTATTGAATAGATGTCCTAAACGGGACAAAAGTGCAAATGGAAATAGTGGTATAAGTTGTTAAAATTCTCACTTACATGATATGAAATTTAAAAATAAAATGGTGCAGAATAGATTGTTATTTCAAATCTAATAACATTGTTACATCGCATCTAATAATTTTATAAAATACTCTGGTGATATTTGGGGAATATAATTTTATTTGTAATGAGATTCAACGATACGAAACTTTTATCGCATTTCTTAAAGATTCTTAAAAGTACAAAATAAATTTTATTGCAGTGTAAGGACTTTTTTTCCCTTTCCATGGGGAAAAAAAATAAAATGTTATTCATTGTAATTCTCTGTAGTATAAACTTTCAAGAATGATAAGCTCCGTTATAAATAAAAAAATTGTAAAAAGGGAATATTGCTTATGTATTAACCTTAGTCGGAAGTGTTTTATATTCACATATCTTTAAAGTCGCCCTAGCAGATTAAGTATAAATTTCGTTGTAAAAAGTTTTGCTGTCCCAGCAATATTTTTTATGAATAGGTAATACAACGAATCGTTGAAATTTTAACAGGGTTTATGCGATATCTCATCGTTTTATAAAGCTTTATATTTGTTAAGTATATTAGATTTACTTCAATTTTGTTTGGTATAACGAATTTTATTGTTATCTTAAGAATCAATACTCTTTTAACTAAAAAACGTTTTGTATTTAAATTTACAAGCTTTTTCAATTGTTATTTTAGCTTTTCCTTTAAAAGGAATTTTTAAATTTCTTTTATTAGATATATTTTTTAATTATTTTGTATTACTAACATTAAAATAGAGTTATATTAAAATGGCAATTTAAAATGATAATTAATTATTGCAATAAAAATGTTGAAATAATAATTATGGCAATAAAAATATTAAAATGATTGTTATGGCAATAAAAATATTAAAATTATAATTATGGCAATAAAAATATTATAATTATAATTATGGCAATAAAATATTAAAATGGCATCGGTTTTTTTTTATCACAATTTGCAACTAATACTCAGTAAAAAACGTGAATTAATTATATAAAAGTAAAAACTAAAGTGAATTAAAATAATCTGATTTTATTTTTCTCATAATTTCTGCAATCAAAATTAAAGCAATAATTAAGTGAATGCATTGTTTCAAGGGAAATAAAAACTTCAAAACTCTAAGCATTTCTGTATATAAAATTTAGAAAATCCTGATTTTTGTTAAGTTTGGATTGGAAGATATCACTTCATTAATCTAAATAAATATTTAAAATTAATATTAATAATTTGTTCTTTCCATACTCTATCCATAGACCACACTGGGCTTTCCAAAGATCGCAAGAGAATGGACGATGCATTTTACTTTTGAAAACCTTTGACAGTTTCGAAATACTAATAAAATTTTAAAAAAATATAAATACCTAATTCATATTTAATGCTATATAAATGCTTCCAACAAAAAGTATAGGAAATTTAAAAGGAATTTTTTTTAACTAGCACATATGATCTGACGCAGCTTTTAAATGCAGAGAAATGTATCAGTACAAAAAATCGCTAAATATTCTGATCATTTTACAGTAAAACAGTCAATTCCATGGATCAGCGTTTGTCACTGCTATCAAGTATTGAGGAGATAACTCGACTAAATGCTTAAATTCCAAGATAGGAATATACTTGCATAAAGATTTGACATGCCTGTATCTAGCATATATACCAGAATGCTTCAAAGGCGTATTTTGCTGTTCAAAACGAACTACCTCAGTTCAAAATCCTGATCTGCTAACCAACATATTTCATAAGCTCTTAACTAAATTTAATAATAAATGTAAACACAAAATTATCCAATATTTGAGAGCTTGGGCATGGATGTTTGATACAATACTTGCATCTCCAGAAGTGTACAAAAATATCCCCTGTAAGTTATGATTCTATACGTTATGTAAAATCTACTTGCAGTGGATCTATTCCCATGGGGATTTGCAGAAAATTAATTTTTGATAAAAATTAAATTTTTAAAATAAAAAAAATATTACTAAACTACCTTTTTATCTCCATTTTAACTGTAAAAGGATAAACAGAGTACGCCTGTGCTTTTTGAAAGCTACCTTGTAAACAGATATATAATACCTTACCTGAAAAGTCGTTACAAGAAATTCGAAATTAGGAAATGCCAGTATTTTGGAAATAAATTTCTTCATTTATAAAGTTTCTATAAGCAAATGCATGTTTCATAATGCTTAAACAAATTTTTCTACATACTGAGTCAAAATATAACTGTTAAATTTAATGTTGCGACAACAAACTAATAAAATTGCTATTAGCCATTTAAAAATTGCTTCAAATTAAGCAGTGTCGCCAGGAATATATACTACATACTGAGTCCAAGCACTGTTAAATTTAAGGATGCCACAACAAACTAATAAAACTGCTATTAACCATTTAAAAATTGTTTCAAATTACAGCAATATCGCCAGGAATATTTTTCATTAAGTTGCATAATTGTGGTTATCTATTTATATCTTAAATGACTGCTCCGGTTATGACCAGAGATTTGTAAAACTTAAGGACTATATTCATTTTCTACTAGCTGTTTACTTAGAGCGGGAGATTTAAATAACAATAAATTAACTTTATTGTTAATTTTAAAGCGTATAAAATCAAAAACTTTCAGCGTCTCAAATATTTAATAAATTGATATCTTAATCTTAATCAATAAAAGTTGAATTTATTTAAAAGTTAATTCTTCGAAAATTTTAATCTGCAATAAAATATATGAGTCATTTTAAAAATTCCTTGATTAAAATGCTTTTACTTCATTTCAAATAAACTACAACCTTTTGATTCTTTAATATTATTATCAGTTTTGAAAATAAAAAAAAATAGTTTTAAAGTTTGAAATGTAATTTTATTTTATTAATATCTTCATTAAAGAAAGAAAAAAAATTTTTCTTTGTTTTCATACATTTGCGTTAAATACAAAATCATCTGTTTATTTAAAAATTCCTTTTAAAATTAAAAAAAATATATTCGAATAAGATTATTTTTGTCATTATATATTTTGTTACATGAAATTTAAAATACAATTTTATTTTATTGATTTAAGAAGAAAAACATTTTCCTTTTTTTAATATACCTGCATTAAGTGCTGATTTTAAACTAATCTGTTCATTTAAGGGGAAAATAAAGGAAATCTTTAAAATTAAAAATATATATATTCTAAGTCGATTAGATTTTTTTTTGTCTTTATATATTTCAGCTACATGAAAAAGAAAATAGGATAATTAGATTTATATCTATAGTTTCGTTTCAAATTTAACGTCTACCACTATCAGACATTTAATTTCTTGATTTACTTTTTTTTTTTTTAAAGATAATAAGAAATTAAAAATCTAGAGTAAGTAAATATATTTTCTCAAATAACTCTAATAAAATAAGTAGTTCTCTAAGAAAATTATTCATAGAAAAAAAATGCTCTAATAAATTCTTTTATACACAGTTTTTTATCAATATCCTTTACTAGTATTGCATGAATAATTACCGCATTTACTGAAAAAATAATAAATTGAATGCTATTATGATTTTGTTTCAAATTATAAGTTCTAATATTTCTTGAATCTAAAAAAAATACTAGATTTCTAATGGTATTTGAATTTTAACTGGGTGAATGAATTACCCTAATAAATGTAATAATACCTAATAATGTAATTCTTAACCCTACTAAATGTTGAATATTTTTCTAAATGTCAATTCACGACGTAGTTCTTATGATACATTTCATTATGCCCATGAATCTTCCAAGTTTATCAGACCACCACAATAAAACATACAAAAATTGTTGAATATTTTTTTCCCTTGGTGTCAGTTGAATTCCTCAATTTGAAATAAAGATTTGAAGATTTAACATCAGCAAGCTTAGTCACCCACCACACACTCCTTCATACTCTATGGAGAAAAAAAGGACTAATTTAGAGATCTCATAACATTTATTAGCAATTAATAGCATTCGAAAAAGCAGCCTCTGTTCAGAATTTCGTTGCTATATCAATTAGCCGCAAAGTATGTGCCGCGAAGCTCTGATAAGAGGTGTTCGAAGTGTCTATTATCTCTAATCGGTTGCTAAGTAAACAAAGCAAGTGCCAATGTCAACTCATCAAAAACCAGTTCCTCCCCATTTATTGTACCGGTTTGATACCGTTGTGCTTAGCAAACATTTTGGCTAACAGAAGAAGAAAAGGACGATAAAAGTTTGAAATCGGCTATAAAAATCAAGCCAATAGCATTTCATATGAAGATTTCGATTTTTCCAACAGCATTTTCGAAGATTCAAGATACACTGAAATTTTTGCAACTTTGCTCAATACTTTCCTAACATTATTTATTTTGTCGTCTTTAATTTTCCTCTGTTCAGAACTTTTTTCCTCTAAAAATTAGCCACAAAATGTGTGGCATGGCACCCTGGGGTATCATGTAGAGGGACGAAGGATGCAGAGAAGCACCCACTCCTTCCCAATTGTCGCATTGATACCGTTGTATATAGAAAACTTTTTAGCTAAAAACAAAAGAAAAGGAGGATAAAAGTTGGTGAATGTTGATAAAAATCAAGCCAACAACATGAATCCCAATGCAGTGAACATTTGTAACTTATCTCAGTGCCTCTCCTAAAACATTTCTCTGGTGTTGTTATAGTTCTTCATCTTTACATAGAAACATAACCTTTTATATGGAGAAATGCGAAAGCTTCTATCTGGTTTAGTAGTATATATAACAATAATATACCAGAGATAGATGCATGTCGTGAGAAAATTTAACAGTATATTAAGTATCAATAGTGCATGATGAATAGTATATAGTATATAGAAACATTATATAAAGAATAATATTATACAAAGAAAATTTAATAGTATATGAGGTTTAATAGTATATGTAACAATAATCTACCAGAGATAGATGCATGACGTGAGAAAATTCTGATTCTCTTAAGAGGGCGACCTGGTAGCTAACACTCTGGTCGTTGGTATCACAGGCTTCAGGTTTGAATCCTGGCTGTGACATTTATGTTTGAGAGTGGTTCGGACTTCACTTTAAACTGTAGGTCCCTGCCTGTTTAATTCTCGTTTGTACAAAATGCCCATAGATCGGCAAAACAAATCAAACCAAACTTAAGTGTACCAAGACTTGCATAATTTGGAGAACACCTAAATCAGGCCATTGTTGACTTGATAATTAAAAGTGAATAAATATTTATAAAGATATCAAAAAATGATGTGGACGAATAATATAGCGAATATATAAAATAATATAAGTAAATGAATACTTTATAGTGGAAAATTATTTAATAAAGTTTTCTTTAAAATATTATACAAAGGTCCAATAACTTGATGTGTGGTATTGTGTTCTTCTGGCACACCTGATGAAAGATTGCAAAAAAAAAAAAAAATCTTATCTTTCCAATAAACAGAGAAAAGGTAAAGTCCTTAAAAGGAAGCCTGGAAAGTTTTCCGGTATTACATCTAAGCCGCATTATTCTCAACTGTGGTCTCACGAAACTTTAGTTTTAGCAATAACATTTCTTTCATGCAATTATATTGATGTACCACAAAAGGTCCATTAAGTTCCACTTAGTGGAGCCCACTTAGAGAACGAGATGATTTCTCATTGGTCCAATGACCTAAAAAGAAAAATAACCAAGATGAAGTTAGAAACTGTGCAACTGTTTTTCAAAGATTGAGTATAAATGTACTCTATATGAGAAATGACTTAAATGTATAATTCATCTATATCGATTCGATTAAATGGGATAATTCATCGATTAATCGAAAATATCGCTATTGGAGGCTATAAAAATGGAACTAAAGATTATGAATTTGCTGAAATCTATTGCAATTTTTTTATTTAAATATTCTTTTTTAAATCTTTCAATCGTATTCAGAATTTGAATTATTTTTATGATTGATACATACCACATTTATTATAAGATAATAATAATAATTGCATCATAAATTCATATAGAAACTTGACTTATTACAATGTTATTATCAAAATGATACTCTGAGAGTTATAAAATAGTACTACAGATAATAAAAAAATTACAATAAACAATATTATTAAACCTGTGAAAAAAAGTAAATTAAAAGAGTTTATAAGAGAATATGAAAAAATCAATTAGTTGATTACTAAGCATTTTCCAAAAAAAAAAATAATAATAATAATAAATAATTAAATTTTATAAAATAAATAAATATATATATATATATATATATATATATATATATTTGTTTTTAGAATGAAAGCTGATTAAATTTGGGAAATAAACTGGTTGGAACTGATAATAAATTTTAAAATAAACTGATTGAAAACCAATTAAATTTGAGAGAAAAACTAAAGGAAACACAAATATAGAATTTAATTCCAGAATCGTTAGCTGTCCAACATTATTTTATTTGACATGATAAAAAAAATGTGTATGAGAAAAAATTGAAAATTCGACTAAATTGACTATATGTTTAATATCAGGATTTCGCTCATTTTAAAATTGACTTTAAAAAACTAATTTTAAATAATAATTTTAAAAAAATAATTTTAAAAATTATACAAATTAACATGAATCTAAGGATGGTTGTTCAAAGTATGATAATTGATTTCTGGTATATCATGAAGTATGTTTTTTTTTTTTTCATTCACGACGATTATATGTAATTTTATTTGTAATTCATCAAATATTATTTTTTAAATATACGGGGTGCACAAATGACAGAATCATATTTTATCCTGGAAAATGACCCGGATTATCTCTAAGAGACAATTTGTGTTCTTCAGATTGTGGTAAATAAACTAAATGTAGATACTGATCGCATAATTTAAAGGTAAATTCCTAGACTTTTAAATAGTGCATTCATTGTATTTATTTCTTCTTTTAATAATTAAATTAATTCAGATCATTAGTGATTTTTATTATCAAAAAAGTGTGATCATAATTTTTTTTATTATTGATTTGAAAAATGTTTTTAAATTCCTAAATTAATAAAATAATTATTGTGTGCAAGATGTTTTATATTCTAAGAAAATACTGCTATTATACTCTAAAAAAGATTTTTCTCATGATAAGTTAAATCGATATAAAGAAAATTATCAGTTCTTCCGTTTTATACAGAACATTATATTTTTCATTCAGTATTTACTTTAAATGTCTTAAATTTTGCAGACACCTTTACTAAACATTTAAATATCAATACTTTCACAAGGTCATTTAGTAAAATTTAATAGGAGCAGTTGTTGTATTTTTAATAGAAATAACAAGCAGGAGCCATAAAAATAACATATATATCTATCGAGTATTCAACGTATATGATAATAGTAGAATACTAATTTTAAGGTATTATTATTGGTCACAGAAAAACCTGGAAAAGTAAAATACATTATTTAAGTTTCTATAGATAATTTTGTTGTAATTTTCCATATAAGGCTATAAAGTCCCAAATTAAAAAGAAGAAAAAAATCGAGGTCTATTATTATGATTAAACATTGACATCATAAAAAAAATAACTATCTGAGCCATCATAAAGAATATGACATTTTAATAAAGTAAGGTAGTTATTTATATTGCTTTGAAAAAAACGATTGTTGTAGGAAATACAATTTTTAAAAGAAAACAATTGAAATATACAATCTCAAATAAATAAAAATATTTTGCTAATTCTACAAAGTATAAAACAGCCTCCATGTCTAAATAAATAAATTAAAAAGACAAAATAAACATTGTTATATACCAAAATGGCCATTTTCCACAACTTAGTTAAAACTGTATGAAACCAAAATTTCGAACGAATAAATAATATTTCTGAAAGCTGAAAAATGTGACAAAACAGTGCCAGATGTTTCCTAAGTACTTCATCTTTTTTACCATAACTTTTTATATATAAAAAAAGGAACTCACGGCTACTCTTTATTGGATTGTTTTTTATACTACATAACCTTACATTTTACAACATGAACTTCACCATTTGGGTTTATAAGACTTATGTTTGATTTCTTCATCAAAAGTGGAATATCTCATTTAAAAAAACTGATATCAATGTAAACAGTTATATAAACTGTTCATAAAAATTAAAGAATACTCAGAACAATATGCTCATTAATTTAAGTTTCCTACTTATATTCAAGGGTGTAGTTATTTATGTCCATTATATAAAATTTAATACAAATTTATCCTTCTCCACATAAGTTAGTACATAATGTAGGAAATTAGCAATCGATATTGGGAGTTAAGTAATTATACAATGGAAATTATGTTGGAAATTGGGTATGTTCGTTAAAATGAATGTGATTTCGGAAAATCATCGGCGTTCACTGATTCTGATTCAAAAAGTAGTAGTTAATTGATAAAAACCAAGGAAATAGGAATACAAATGGTGGTCTTTAACGTTATGAATATCCCGCAAAGTCATATAAAAGATTCGAAATATCTTTTTCGGCAGTAATTCAATTAGTAGATATTTGATCAAGAGCGTCCAAGAGTCCCAGCTTCATCTGAAAAACATTTTCTGTCATTCTAGGCTTGAAGGAATTGAAATGTTAAGAGAAGAAAATTGTTCAAGACTTTAAATCAGTTTGAGACTATGAAAGACTCCTTCAATATATCTGATTCATAGGCATAACTTAAATGAAGGACAAAAGGGATGGTTAATTGGTAAAATCGAAGTAGAGAGGACTACCAATGGAGTTCGCTGACATTCTGGAAATATCCATATATTTTAAAGAGGTTCTGCACCAATCAGAGATATGTAGGCGAGTTTTTGGGGTCCCCAAATAAGCTATTAGATTAAATTTTTTGATAGTAGACAACGTTTACTCAAGTCAGACATGATTGGTGTCAAATTACCTGAAAAAGTATATTTCACTCGAATAAATTGTCTAACTTCATCACCATATTTAAGGCTAATTGTGATATCTTGGCCATCGAATTGCAACAAGCCAATTCTTTTTCGGGCACTTTCAGACTAGTGGATCGTAATACTAAACGATTTGGTCAACACTTTGGTAAATTATATTAAATCATCATATGAAAGATATATTTTGACCGCCATACAACATGTTAAAGATATATTTATCGGAAAACAGGTGACAACATTTTTTATATTTTCAAAATATGTAAATTTTTTAGAATAATCAACTAGCAAGCACGGTAATATATATTAAATAATGTTTGTGTATAAATTTTGATAAATCATTTTTCAGTAATAAATAATTAAATTTGATCTATGTCCATATTTTTTAAAATTTTTATAAGTTTTAATGTAGCCAATCTGTATTGATCTTAAGCATGCCAAATACCACCCACACCAAATGAAATATCATATATTTTTTTTAATCTTAGAGGTGGCTGTTGCTCTGTATATTTATTTTATTTATTTGAATTTACCTAATAAGCAGTACTTCTTCATCAATACATCAATACACAAAATAACTTTAATTTGCAAGATAGCTTTCTTTGGAATCTATAAGAAATAGAGACACATTGTGACCTTTAGAGTTCTGTAGGAAAGTAAAGTAAACAAAATGAAGTCTTTCTGAGAAAGTATTCATTTACGATTAGTGTGCAGAGAAATTCAGGAAACAGCCGTTGCGTAAATACGGAAATACGGAATATTAGGACAGTACAGTAAACATACCCTGAAAGGAAGATTGAAGTTGATGTTTGGGAGAAAGATTTATAGACCGTTGCCATGGAGATGAAAGATTTGTTTGGATAGAGTCGAAGTTAATCATCTCGGAGGCGTAGATATTAGACATCGTGGAATGAAAAATTAGAATTGATCTGAGGAGACCTGGATGTCGGTCTACTGCAACAAACCTCACCATAATGAATTTTCCTAAAGTAATGAATGCTGATTTAATTTAAATAAAGTGTTATAATTGGTTGAAAAAGGCTTTTGAAATATATTTAATTTGTTTCAGTGCTCAATAAAATCAATATATTCTCAATATAGCATTAATGTGGTCCTATATTGTAACAGTGGTATTTATTACAAACAATTTCTAGGGACTGAATGGTCGAGTGGCTAGCGCTCTAGCACTACGTACCATAGGTTTCGGGTTCTAATCCCGGCTGCGCCATGGATGTTTGTAGTGGTTCGGAATCCACTTTAAGCCGTAGGTCCCGGTCTCATATGACTGTAAGAGCGTCACGGAGCAAAAGTCAGACTTCTACCTACGGGTGCTCCATCACAACAGAAGCTGCCCCTTTTCCTCCATCCATGAGTAGATCACTCATGGGATGTCCGTCCCGCACTGCAGGACATTGAGGATTAGTCAACAACAACAACAACAACAAATAATTTCTTGTTTAATATCGTGAATAAATTGATGCTAGGATATTTTAATGTTACAAAACTGTATATATTGTTGATAAAACATTATAAAATACATATTTATAATAAAACATTGCATCAATTAACGTAAAAAAAACTTGTTAAACTCGAGTTCATTTGAATGCTCAATGTTTTCAAAAATTCTTATGACGTGAATCAAAATATCACACTATTCCACAGAAAGGAGATTATCGTCATATTCTTGAATTATTACAAGTTGTCTAATTATCGAATATTAACAACCTCAATAATAATTTTGCTTGTAAGAAAGCGTATTGAAAAATTATAAAAAAATTTTCAGTTCCAAGAAATGCTGTGTTTTACTTTACAAGAAAACGTTTGAGATTTTTTAACCTTGAATATGTCTTACTTTTTAAAACTGGACGTCTTACCAATCTAATTTTCTGATTATGGGGATATTTTTTTCTTTCTGCATTTATTTTTTCGTTCCAAAAATTCGTAGCAAGGAAGTACAAAAAAAAATCCACTAATTAATTTTATAGCGAAATTTATTAATTTTATAATGAAACTAATTAATTTTATAACAAACAATATTTTTTTATAAATGAATTTTTTATTTCCTTACATTTTGCCCCACCAGATGGCTCTGAGCACAAAAACTGACTGAAGCCATTAATTTAGTGCAATAATAATAATACTAAAGTAGAAAATTTAAAATGTTTGTTTTAATTTGTTTCACTAACTATTTAGCGCTTTAATTTTTTTACTACCACTTTTTAAAAGCAATTGTTAACAGATTAAAGGTGAAAAAAATATTGAAAATTCTGAAAGATAATACCTTTATTTAGCCAATTTACTATAATAGGGAGTTTTTGCATAACGTTTTTTTTTATCGTCCAATATTTTTTCCTCCCTAGCGCACATGCTCATAGGAAACATTGTACTATTGCGTATGCATATCTCTAACAATGTTTCCCATGAGCATACGCGCTAGGGAGAAAAAAATAACGGACGATAAAAAAAAAATGTTATGCAAAAATTCTCTATTATTCCAGGCAAGTTATTGAAATCTCAAACTTTTAATTCTGCAGAGATATTTCTAACAAAATTTAGCAAAACTAATAATGTGTTACTTTCTGTAACCAGACAACACCGAGACTGTCAGTTACAAATAGGGTTTTCATAGGCTGACACAACACAGAATCAAGTATAGTAACAAGAATGTGATGTACGAGCTGTCGTATGGCTTTCTTTGTTCGTAATTTCGCCCTATTTATCAAATACGAGACAAATGACACAATAATGCACAAAGAAAGCCATACTACAGCTCAATATTAATAAAATCTAATACTTGCTTATATATAAAAATACTTTTTTGAATATTTAAAATTTTCAAGTTATAGAAATATATTCATAATGGACTCTAGAAAACTTACAGAAGAAAGTTAATAAAAAGAAATATCAAGGTTATTCAAGGAGATTAGGATTTTAGACATTAAGCGTCCAATTAGTTTGGACGAGATTTAAAATTTAAAATTTGCACCATCATGGTGAACTTATAAATCTGATATAAGTCCTTCTACCAAAGTTGCACTTGTAATAAATTTAAACATTTTATGTGTGTAATTAAATTCTGTAATAGGAATTGTACTAATTTATTTATTTTTGTTTTATTATATGATTAAACTGGCATGTAATACTTAATTTTTTAATTTATTTTTTTGCTGTACTTTGAGCACCTCTTTCCACTTTATACATAACACGAAAGTCCAATCCAGAAATAATAAAAGAGACTGAGTTCTGTGAGGACTTTAAGTGATAATTACTCCATATTTGTGTGTTGTGCTAGAAAAAATCCAGTAAACACCTACCGAGAGTCGCTTTCCATACGTTTTCAAAATCATCATTAAATTCTTCATTTGTAAAAGCAGCTTCTGTAAAGGACTGTCCCAGTGGATTTGAATCAGAGTTGTAAGTAACCAATAAACAATGAGTAGCATCTATGTTAGCTTATATCGATATTATTCATTTATTATAATTTGGTATTTACTGATTTTTAACTGAAAGGTTGAATTTACTTGTTCATAAACTCATTTTGAGATTTAAAAAAAGGGAGAAATTATGTACAAGGAGAAATTATGTAAGGGAATTACAAGGAGAAATTATGTAAGGGAATTACAAGGAGAAATTATGTAAGAGAATTACAAGGAGAAATTATGTAATTGCGACAAAATCATGTATATAAATGTTTTTTTATGGAATATGCAAATGATTACATTTTTTTTTTTTTTTTTTTTTTTGTCCAATGAATATTATAGCGGAAACTCCACAGGATCAAATGATGTTAAAAAGACGTATAATTCCAAATATAAGGCATATCTTCTATTCGAATATGCTTATCTTCTCTCTCTCTCTCTCTCTCTTTATATAGATTTCTCGCATACTAGTTTGCGCACAATATGACAAATGTAATCAACTGAGAAAGAACGTGCAATAATTACAAGGTTTTCAAATCGATGGAAGTTGACAAGAATGGAGGAAGCCTAATTTATTACGCATGAAGAATCGGTTAACCTAGAGGCAAGACACCTTAACAGATAAACCGTCAAAACTGCTTTAAACTACCTGATTCTAGTTATAAATGATCCAAGGTGTGACCGGGTCACCAATGATTGTGTCTGAAATGTAACCAGAACAGCAATGTAACCTAGGTACCCGTCAAGTAACAGGAACATATTGTGCATAACACTTAACCGAGACACTAGTGATTCCACCCAACGTCTACTAGATACCAATGTAACAGAGATATCCATCAAGTATCCGGAACCCATTGTGCATAAAATATAATAAAGACACTGGTGATTGTGTCCGATGTCTACTAGACACCAATGTAACAGAGATATCCATCAAGTATCCAAAACCCATTGTGCATAAAATATAGTAGAGACACTGGTGATTATGTCCGATGTCTATCCGGAACACAAGTGTTTGTGCCTGACTTTTAACCAGGAAACCAGTTTTGATGCAAGACATGTAACTTGACATCAATGATTATATCCGGCATGTAACATGAACCCAACCTTAAGACCCCGACCGATCGCAACCAAGACACCAGTGATTGTGCATGACTTGTAATCGGGACACTAGTGATTTTGTCCGACATGTAACGGGGACAGCAGTGATTGTGCCTGACGAGTGTCCGGGATGTCAGTGATTGTGTCCGACGTATATCCAGAACAACAGTGTAACCGAACATGCTTTTCGCATGCCTTTTTGCGTGTTTGTGCCCGACTTGTAATCAGAAAACCAGCGATGGTGTCTGAGATGTAATCTGACACGATTGTGTCCAGCATGTAACCAGCGATTGCATCCAACGTATAATCATGACATCAGTGATTATGCATGAAGTGTAACAGGGACAACAGGGATTTTATCCGATGTGTAATGGAAACACCAGTGATTGTGTCTGAAAGTATTCGGGACACCAATGATTGTGCCAACGTGTAACCTCGAAATCAGTGATGGTGCTCTACGTGTACGTGAAACAATGCGTGATACTCTTGATAAGAAAAATATAAATAATATATATAGATGTTTCTTTCTGAAGTAAATAACAATATTCAGTTGTTAACGTTTTTCATGTTTTAAAGGAAAGTGTTTAAAAATTAGATATGCTTGGAAGTGCCTTACGAATGTAGTGCATCTTAGGTGTTAATTGTTTAAAGTTTCGTTGATGACTTTTAAGTGCAGTTCACATTATTTTAAATAAATGTTGATCAGTTAAAGCAATGGTTATTTCAAGTAAACAAATATATAGTTCGTTTAAATATTCTTATCTGAAATGGTTTGTAAGCATAAGGAAATTACCTACTTCTAGCTAGAGTGCAAAAAACAAGGGTCAATTTTCTCTGGTGACGTAGACCATACAGATTTATTTAAAAGTAATAATAATTTCAATAGGGATTAAGACACTATCTAAAATTGAAATACAGTTGCATGTTTGAAATGTTCGTATGTGTTCCAATACTACATGCAAAAGAAGGGTTGTTATTTCTGGAGGTCTCGCAGATAAAAAAAATAATTCTAAACAACCTAGCAAAGTTGCGATTACACTTGCATGAGAAAGTTCTGAGAGGAGCACGAAAAATCGGACTTTACAATTAGGATGGAATTCGAAAGTTATGTTATTTCGCTTATTGGAAATCGAGGTGCTGAAGTAATGCTTTTTATCTTGCATCAAAAGATTAACAACCTACGTTCGTTAAAAAACAAACCCCATTATGTCAAAAAGAGAGATGGGTTATTATTTGTTTAGTTCAAATTGCAATTAACTATTCAAATCAATTCGCAGAGTAGGATTAACGACAACATCTAGGGTTCAGAAGGAATTAGACTCGAATCTTCTGTAGCCTGTATTGTTGTCACTGCCTCTAGAAGCGAGAAGACTCGATGGCGAATGTTGCAATCTACATAAAGCGATTGGCACTTAGGCTATTTTGTGAGAGTTTTCAATTATTTTTTAACCATACGACATATAAATACAGAGTAGTTTTCATGATTTTCTTCCTTTTGTCATACAAACGCACAATTTTCTCCCATATGCCATAAAAATGCAGGGTTTCTCCCATATGCCACCTGCCGATGGAGTATTCGTGGCTTACATAAGTTGTATACCACCAAAATAATGCTGCAAAAAAGACAAACGTTCTTCACGATGGTGCACAACATGAAAAAAATGGATGGTTGACAAATAAATCTGCAATAAATAATCAGAAATATTTTATCTACTGCTTGTTTACTTATAAAAAAATTGTAAAATAATTGTTAAAAATTCATTTATGTCACTCATTCCCTTGTCTTTTCGCTAAAATTGAATATGAAGCAGCAAAGAAATGAATATTAACTCAATTTTTTTCAGAAATCTGCTTAAGTATTATAAAATTATACAATTATAAGTTATTTGATTCAGCCACTTAAAGTAATTATGGACCTTGATCATAGAAAACATTGTAATTAAAATAATGGAAATTAAAAATGTGTTACAAAAATAATCAAGTTTTTGCATAATTTCATTGAAAAAATTGAATTTTTTTTTTTTTTTTTTTTTTTTTTTTTTTTTTTTTTTTTTTTTTTATTTTTTTTTTTTTTTTTTTTTTTTTTTTTTTTTTTGCAAATATTAATTTTTGTCTAGGTTTTTATTTGAATAATAAAAACGGCAAGCCATTTTTTATAATGATAAGTACACTAATTATAAAAATTGTGAAAATAATATATATAATTCACTTACAATATCAATTTTTTTAGCTTATCAAATTGCAAGTAATTATAGTATTATTATATTTGGTATTTGTTAGGAAGAAAGAATAATAATATCCCTACTAATAATTTGTTTATTTATTGTGGATGGTTATTTTTTCATTTTATACGATTAATTACTACTATTAATTTGACTTCTTATGAATTTTAAAATAAAAATTAAAAATATGTTGTTGTTTCTTTTGCATGATATTTTTAAAATTTTTAGAAGAAATAAACATACATTTGTTCTGCAATTTGTTAACAATCTAAATATATGCATGAAAATATGAAAGAAATACATACGAAAAGCATTTATTAAATAGAATAAATATTATTAAATTAGGAGCAATAATTATAAAATCATAATTTTTTTCAGAATATATCTTCATTGTTTATAATTCTGAATACATTTTATATTACCTTTTATTGACTGATTTTTTAAACGTAAGCTTTTTTTCCCCATAATTACTATGAGAAATTAATAAACATTTGCCTAATATCGAATTTAAACATTGCAATATATCACCCATGTGTAACATAGATGGCGCCAGGAACCGATCTAAGAGAATTTTACAATTGTTTTTTTTGTAAAGATTTTTTAATTTCTTTTATAGAAATCTTAAACGGAGAACATATTTTTTTCATAAGATTATATATTAGATAATTTTTATTCTCATAAAAATAATAAAATATAAATTCTGAATTATAGTTTAAGAAATGCAATTTTTCTAAGATATTTCTGTTTCTATTTGAAAGAAAGCTACCTATTTTTTAGGTGAAAGGAAATATAGCAGTGGCTAAAGCATAAATTGTGTTTCAAATTAAAATTTTGAAATTGTGAGTCATACTAAGAAGATGTTTGCAAATCTTTTCTCCTTTTTCTTTAAAGAAAATAAATTTTAATATAATATATGAATACAAAATGAAAATATTTCTAATTCTTTCCCATAGATGGCAGCACTAGATTGAATACGTGTTAAATTGAAATTCAATAGAATTTTTTTAACATGAAACATTTGATTAATAAAAATTACTGAATATATGCAATTGGTTTCAGAGAATAAATAAATTTTAAATAAAAATATTTATTGAAATTAATTGTCTTTTTTAATATTTTTTTAATTATAGTAATTTTACTTTGTTTTTCTTATATGAAAAATAAAATTTATAAATGTATATTTTTTTTAAGCCAGCTTTAAAGAGAAATTCAATACGCAAAGAAATGCTGTATTTCAATCAAATATAATATAGATATATAGAAAAATTATTTTTACAAAAGAAGTGTAGGTTATAATATAATCAATAGATTTAGAGAAGAATGTATCTTCCTTTTGATAATTTACTTTTAACAGACTGTTACTTACTTTTAAATAATCACTGCATCTCAAATTTTCCCATATGTGTGATTTTCACTGTAAATTTAATAAAAGTAAAAATATTTAAAAGTTTCAAATTTTTGTAACGTAAAGAAAGCCTCAATTTATTCAGAATTATACAATATTGTTTATTACATACAATATAATTAATATTTTTAAAATATTTTTTTGTCCATAAATATACTTCGCAAAGAATTTCACATATGATTTAAACTCGCATAAAATTTATTTGCGTTTCTAATTTTCTAAAGTAATTTAGAAGGTTTTTCAAATAGAATTTGCTGCATTAAATAAAAATTTAAAAAATTTAATTAGTTTCTTAAAATATTCAATTATTTTTATGTATTATTTATTGATATAATTAGAATACATCTATGACTAAAGATGGGGTAAGCATATTTCATTAGAATTTTGCAAATTAATTAATAGTTTGAATTTAGAAGAATGTTAACCATTTAAAAAACTTCAAGTACATAGTTTAATTGATTCTACTACTATTTTTTCACATATGTTTTAAAAAACATTGCAATATAAGTATTAAATCATGATTCCAATGTTAAAAAGTAGTTCTCCCATACAAAGAAGCAAATCAGCATTAGAAAAATAAATGCAAATCTAAGGTTATTGGCTATAAAATTTTGTACACTTACAAGAGTGTTATGGAATATATTTAAGTCCAGAATCAGTTCACGGAATAATTCGGTGAGCCAGATATCCTGGCCTAGTGGCAAGTAAGTAATTATTCATTAATGTAAAGAATCGGATACTTGGAATTTCCTTAATCAAGCACAAAATAATTTTTTTTTCTTATTTTGCATTTTTTTTATGAAAGATAAATTAATGTACATGAAACTAAACTTTAGTGATAATCGAAAAGCCTTCGGAGATAATTGAAATTTAAGAATCATCACTAGAAAAATCTCATTTTATAAAAAAATATTCCAGTTTCTATTAGGATTAAAATGTCTATCAATATTAAAGCATATTAATTTGAATGATCGGTCATGGTTGCATTATAAATGCTAATAAGTTACCAAAATGGATTCTCAATCACCATATTTGAATCCAATAGATTATATTGGAATGCAACGTAAAAAAAAAAAGTTAATTTTCTTTAAAGCAAAAGCTAAAATTTGCAATACAAAAAAAAAAATGTAATAAAATAACCTCAAATTTATTGAAAAATTAGTCTGAATCTTTGCTAAAAGGATTTAAAAGTATTCATAAGGATTATGGATATCCAACCAAGTTTTAAAGTTATTTAATAAGCCTCTCAATTTTTTTTATTAAACTTAGTGATTCTTATACAAAAGGATGTATAGCATTGAATTTTTTTTATCATCTACCACTGATTTTAAAAGGAATTTATTCAAAATGAGTTTAAGGAATATATAAATAAACTAGAGCCCGTGTTCCAGATAAATTGTTTCAAACAAGAAATTTTATTATATTGTTGAATAACTTTTTACAACAATTTGAATAAATATCATGTCTATTCCATAACTTTTGAGAGATACTGTATATAAATTTTTAAAACAAAAACGATATATTTAAAACCACGTCAGATACGTTTACTCTTGAATCATTACAAAATGATTTATGAAATATTTCATATATCTTTAGAAACATTCTATTTCACAAATGACAGGTCTGGCATACCAATACAACCTATTCAATCTGATAATAATTCATTTAAATTACTCGGTTAAATTATTTTTCCTTTGAATATTACGAATTATTATAACTTAAAATTCTTTTCTGTGGTTATAAAAATAGATTAATCACAAAAAAGAAATTCATTTGCCATCTTAAAAATCGAAAATTGGTGAAATAAGATGAAGGACCCGTAGATGAATCTCAAGAAGCTACTAAGTTGTTTTAAAGCAACAAAAATTTCTGTATAACTTTCAAGGTAATATAGACTTTGAATTTTTTAATATTTTTTTATTTATTTTATTAATTTTTATTATTTTTATATTATTTTTTTATAATTTTTATATTAATTTTTATTTTTTTATAATTTTTATATTAATTTTTATTCTTTAATTTTCTATATTATTTATTTTTTTTTGTTTTGTTTTATTTTTAGATTTATTTTAATTAATTTTATCAACAATTTCATTTATTATTATTTATTTTTTTTTTTTCATTTTCCAAACTTACAAATTTAAATAAAAAAATTTACAATACTTTCTTTAAAATAATAAAATTAATGTTAAATTTATTTATATATTTGATATTATTTTAAAAACGGCATAATGTCAAGACATGTGCAAAAAAATTAATTTTACATAATTATTTACACATTAACATTTTTCAGATATTCAAACAAGGCTTACTAATTAGATCACTAAAACATTTAACATTTCCTCACTAAAAGTACGGCATTGAAATCCAATATCAAAAATTTCTTTAACAAAAATATTATGTACATAAAGTAAGCTGAAATTTAAGCTCGACAACTTGATTCAAGAAATTATGCTACAAATTGCTACCGTAGAGGATAAAAATGTATGAGAAAAATCAGCGAAAACTATCTTTAAAAATTGGTATGACATTGAACATAGGATGAAAATTTAGCAAGATAATCTCATAGAATATGTTGAATTACACCATAGGGAGTCGAATGTCTTGTCTCTATTATTCTTCATTATGGCTTAACTAGGATTTGCACCAGACGTGTATTTTCTTTATGAAGAAATAACACGAGACAGACGCTAAAAATAAATAGATATAAAAATTTATTTTCACTTTAATAAGGCAGTTTAGTTTTAATTTGAACGTCACTGTATAAATTACAAGATAATGAAGCAATGAAGAAAATTGGTTAGAAAATAAGTTGTTAATTATATAGTGAAAATGACTTACGGCACATTAACGTTGTTTTTTCCATTATTTCAGTCATGAATTTTGTTTTCATTTAGTCTCAATTTCAGCAGTCAAGATTTTCATTCATTTTTAGTAAATATTTTCACTTTTTTTACATAGACATTGCGTTGTCTTAGATTTCATTTCGTATTGGGATATTAACTACATAATCTTAGGTATGCGGATGAGGTGGGGAAAAGGAAGTCAATATAGTCAATTTTGAAATTGTTTTCACTTTTTCATGTAGACATTTCATTATACTACTATGTACAAAAAGTAAGACCAATTTTTCTTTTTTTTTTTTTCAAAAACTCTTTATTTATTCTTCCAAATTTATTTCATCGCCTTCAAAGTAATCCCCTCCGGACACAATGCACTTAAGCCAACTTTTTTTCCAATCCTCAATGCATGCTAAAAAGCCATCGGCAGGGAAGAGATTCACGTTGAATCTCTTCAATCGACTGAAAATGATGTCCCCTGAGTGGTCTTTTGAGTTTAGGGAATAGCCAGAAGTCGCACTGTGTGAATGCGGTGGTTGTGGCGAAAAAGTCACGAAGAATCAATGCAGTTCGAGCTGGCGCATTCAGTGTTTTCGATACCAATCGAGATTTGATGAGTTTGAGGCCCAAAATGGAATTGACCGATCCTTTTGAAATCCCAACATCATCAGCAAGGTCTCGAATTGTAAATCGACGCTTTGTAAGCACCAAATCTTTAACATGAGCTTCATCGGTTGCGGTGGATGGTCGACCAGAGGGCTCTTTGTATTCAACGCGCTCTCTGCCTTCTTTCAACTTTTTATACCACTTGTATGTATTTCTTTCCGATACAGCAATGCTCACCGAGAAATTTAAATTCAAAAATGGTTTTACTTTTCTGGCGCAATAATAAATACATTTTAACTCATTTTACAGTAGTAGCACAGTAGTATACATTTTAATTCACGTAGTATTAGCTTATTAATAAGTATTATAAAAGCATATAATATTTTAAAATATTGCTTTGCCTTGAGTAAATATTGTTAAAATCAAGGTAATAATTTTTTAAAAGATAAAATGTCACTATTTTACTATAATTTTTTTTGGAATTATTTAATTTTTTTTTTAAATATAGACATTCCATTGTAGTAAATTTCATTATTACTTATTAATAAAGACTTGATAAGCAGATAATATTTAAAATTATTGCAATACCTTGCATAAATATTGTTAAAATCAAGGTAATAATTTCTTAAAAGATAAAATGTCTACATTTAGTACAAAATTTGCATTTATTAATTAAACTTTTCATTTTTCCTATTTGTTTTTGAGAATAACATTTGATGCTTTCAAAAGATTGTCACTCTAATATTTGGCACCTTGTAGAGTGTAAATTTGGTAGCTTTCGCTAGCAAATTGAAACATCGACGCTCTATCTCGGTGAGAGTTGCCATAAATGTTGAATAGCATCTGAAAACAGTCACTTGGCACGGAGAAGGCACGTTATAGACATTTTGAGATGTGATCATTCTTGACTAGAATATCACATATGTAGAGGATTGAACTTTAACTAGGGTGCACTACACTTGCTGCACTGCATCCACGCATTTCCAACTTTTTTTTTCCTTCTAATGCAGCTGGCAAACAGACCGTGATCTTTCGCCATAAGGGCTGCACCGATGTTACTCACTTTGCATTACCCAGGGGGCGCGAGAAACTTGATGGTAAGCCACGGACGCGGAGTAACAATGCCCCCGCAGTGCTCTAAGATCCTATTAGGACCGGGACCTACGGCTTAAAGTGGATTCCGAACCACTACAACACCCATGGGCAAAGTCGAGATTTGAACCCGATACCTGTGGTACCGAACGCCAGAGCGCTAGCCATTCGACCATCAGGCCCGCATTTCCACCATAATTTTGAGCAAACACGCCATTTGTAAAAATTGCACATTCCTGCACAGGTTTACAAACAAAAACTCTACATTTCGAATTCCAATGAACTTCCATCTCTTCGAATCCTTAAAAATAAACTCATAATATTTATATTAAAAATTATCTTAAAATGAAATTGAGTGTTAGAATTATAATTATATTCTTTTTTTTTTAAACTATTGAATAACGAAAGTTATATGAAAAATACCTTGTCTCTAGAGAGTTAAATGGGAAGACAGTCTATACAAGCAAACTATAATGTCGTTGATCCCCGTACCTCCAAAATTTTAGGAAATAAATTTGTTTTCATGAAGGATTTTATAAACAAATTCATAAGAAATATTCCAGTATTGCAGACTGCTAAGGTAACTGCTAACTAACTAGCGTAACGCAATCTGCTAACACTGGAAGGCTATTAATATACAAATGCTGTTTCTTTACGTGACATATTCTGGGGAGATACGGATTTACGCAGAAACGCTAATCGCGCTAGGTCAGTCGAAGTATACAACGCCATTCTGTAGAGAGTAGCAGAGCTAGAGCAGCACTTAGCTTTTCCCTTACAACGACAAACAATTGTTAGCGAAAAGTACAGCTGCATAAATCTCCTTAATCGTCGTTATTATGTTTAATTTTATTATGTGATTTACATACGTCACTTATTGTAAGTTCCAAATAAATATTTGTACTTAATTTTTTGGCAAGTTTTTAAAACAAATATCCTATCATTAATTATAGTTGAAATTTTCCATTTTATTATGTATGCATTTAATGTGCTATGCAATAAAAACTGAAAAATCCATAAAAGAGACCCTATTGTCAATTTTACATAAAATTTTAATTGGACAAAATTCTGAACCAATTTTACAGCCTGACGTCTGAGCAGTTTTCATTCAGCAAGTGAACGATATTAGCAAAGTGGTTTTATATTAGCATTCCAATAATATTTATGGTTCGATATTTAATTTATTTTTGTCTGTTTTACAGCCGAATATGCAGAATATTTCATTAACGAAAGACAAATTTTTAGCACGTGCAATGTTATCAACTAGTCTAGAATCACTGATTTGCTCAACGTAATAGGCGGCAAACTTTCGTCGTGTGAGAGGGTATAAATATGTTAAAGAGGCGGTTCTCCGATGATGAAAGAACCAAACTACAATATAAGACCAATTCATTATAAGTATTTAATTTTTGTAGAAAAAAATTGATAATCACTTCAATTTAATAGACAGCTTTAATCATTAATAAATTGAGTGATTAATTAAAATAAACTTTTCATATTCTTATGTTGCATTTTAATATAAGAACCAGGGGAAAAAATTTGGAACACTCTTCTAAAATTTTAACATTATTTTTCAGTGAACTCATGATTAAAAATTCACCAGAAGTACGATAGTATAAAAATTACATTGTATATCACAATTGCATCCAATTTGCAGAAACGGTTTTTCTTGGGAAATGTTTCTTTATTTGTAGCAGAGCTATTTTTCTACATGTATGAATTCCATGCCCTTTCTTACTACAGAATAATAGTGTTATCCTTAAAACTATTTTATCTGCTACTTCAGAATAGTGGAGATTCAGTGAAAAGAAACTTAATATCCCCCGAGTATTTGTAAAGTGGAGGATATATATGAGTTTCTAGAAATGGTATATCCCTGAAGATTACGTTTTATCACTGGGACACTAAGCAGAAGAAATTTATAGTCACGTAGATTGCGCTATAAAAGTCAAAATGTCCAGACATGGGAAATTTACACTTGAAACTGAAATTGCCGTCTTCCCTAAATCGTGCCGTTCTTTAAACTATGTGTCAGAGTTCAATGTTAGCTATCGTAAAGGATGGAAATATATATGTTAATAATTTTTTTGAAGACCTACTCTTTTCCTTTCCAAAAGCCAATTATTCATATTATTTTGAAACATATACTTGCTGAAAAAATAAAAAAAAATATGTAGATCTTCTATATTGTTGTCACCATAAATTTATATATATATATATGTAAAAAAAATGTGTATGTACAAAATATGTACGTATATATATGTACAAAAAAAATAATTGGTCTCACTTTTTGGACAGAGTAGCATATATATATATATAT
>BPLQ01007986.1:1550693-1580460 GCA_021605075.1 Caerostris darwini | reverse complement strand
GTTCATTCGCTCAGACAGATATCAACGAGAAAAATGCCTCAGGGAGAATTCCCGTCTCCAGACAGATTGTAAACACATGCGGAAGAAAGTAAAAACAGTCCGGGCAAGCCAGATCAACGCCGTCCTATGGGAACAGGAAAGGACAGCTCACATTTATTGAGACTCTCCGGCTTGATCCAGAGCTTCCTCTGAGACGAGAACGCCGTAGGTATATTTCTCCCCTTTTCAACGGCTCGCTCAGGTGGCCGTGAATAAAATAGAAATAGATTACATTGGCACGTAAGAGTGCGAGCGAGATTCTTGTAGCAATTTGGGACGTTTTGTTACGACCAGCCGTGATTGGGAAATTTATCAGTTGGATTTTATTTTTATTTATATTGAAGTTTAGAAGAAATTCCCATGTACTATAGACTATCACACGATGCTGGGGATTTAGAAGCTTCGTGTGTTACTCTATGATACGAACAAAAAGTCAAAATAAGTATTAACCAAATAATAAAATGTTGTAAATGTCTTATTAACCAAATTTTTGTGTTCATTTGATTTTATGAGTGTTTGTTCCTTTCTTAAAAATTTTGTAGGATGTTCAATCCTAAAGCAACCAAAAGCAATGTGATCGATTTTATATACTCAAATCGAAATGAATATAGAATATCAAAGAGAAATAGATTGCATTGGACATTTAAAATGTAAGTAATATTCTTGTAGCAATTTTTGAGGTATTGTTACGACCAACCGTGATTGGGATAGTTATCAGTTTGATTTGATTTTTTTAACTGAAATTTACAAGAAGTCCTCATGTACCATAGAATATCCCATGAAGTTTACAGAAGTTTGTAACAAATAAATCATTGATCAAGCAATAAAAAGAACAAATAAATGGTAAATTTAAAAGTACAAATGACATTACAAAAGATAGATAGAAAAGTGATTTAAAGAAACACCAAATTAAGAATTAGCCAAATAACAGAGTGCCGTAAAAGCAGGTTTTTTATTAACAAAATTTTGATGACAGTTATATTTCTTTCTAGAGTTAATTTCTTCTTAAAATTTTCCAGGATGTTCAATCCTGGAGCAGACAAACGTAACGTGATCGATATTCTGGTAATACCGTAACGTGACCGATATTCTGGTTCAGTAATATTAAAGAAGAATTAGAAAAGTATACATTTTTTTTAAATTTTTAGACAACGTTATTTTTATAACAATGTAATCTTTTACAAAATATAATAATGATACATTAAACAAATGCATAACAAGCTCGTTCTACTGTTGCTTACATTTATCTTGAATTTTCTCTTATCTAATAGTTGTATCTTTTTGGAAAAAATACTGGTTAATTAATGCGAAAATTAATATTTAGACCATGAATAAACTGAACGTACTACTATAGGGTTATAGTAACTAACTATTTCATACATTTCCATGATTGTCTAAATCGGGATAGTTGTACTTAAACTTCATGGAATATATTAGCCCCCAAGGGCCTTCATGTCCTGTAATTGCTTGCTTAGTAAAGTTGACAGAACATTATCTGTTAGGTAAGTCACATTTCTAGTTGTCTAGACACAGAAGGGGTCATTTTTGAAAGGGGCAGGGAAGAGGTCATTCCTCTCTTAAATAAAGGTCATTCCCCCAGCTGTAGGTCATTCCTCTCTCCTCGGGAAAACAAAATTTTAAGAAAGAGTGTAAGTGTAAGGAGAAAAGAATAACAGGAAAAGGAATTTGAAAATATGCGAAGTAGATTTCAAATGAAACATAGATCCGGAAAACGCATGCGTTGGAACTAGGGATTGCAATACCGGTATACTGGAATACCAAATAACGGTATTTTGAGCCATTTGTACAATTTTGTAATACCGATATACACAAGTTAAAATACCGGTTTTTCGGTATTTACTAGAAATTAGGAATTCTTATCTGTGAATTATTATTCAGAATTCTTATCTGTAAAAACAAGGTTGTAGTTATGAAAAAGTGTAATTTTTCGATATTTTTTTAAATTGGTGAGTCTGTTATTCATATTGTATTTGCATATCATACTTTAGAGTTCCAACTATTTTTCAGATTTATTATATATATATATACTCATAAATAATACCCCATAATAATGAATAAGAATAACTTTAAAGAACATAAAAAATCAGTTGATAATACTTCGGTTTTGCTTCACTATTTATATGATGAAAATAATATGGTGGCACAATGTAAAAAATGTTCAAGTTTTATCAAATTGAATAGAGGAAGTACAGCGGACTCCATACACATTTAAAAACGAAAAATGATACAAATTTATTAAAGAGGAAAGAATCGAATTGCTTTGAAGATACAAACTGAAGCACAGTTTCTAAGCCCAAGCCATAAGGGATTTTAGATTTTTTTGAAATGGCAGCATTAGATGGTTTGCCATTTCGAATGTTTTTTTGTGATATTTGCATTCTATAATAAACCTGGCAAATAAAAAAAAAATAAAAAAAACACCCGTGTTTTCTTTTTTTTTTTTTAAAATTTCTACTGCCAGTATTAAAACCGGTATCCCGATATTAAGATCTAAAAAATACCGAATACCGGTATTGAACTTTTGGTCCAATATTGCAATCCCTAGTTGGAACGTAGGTCAGTTGAGTTTAGTATAAATTGGTTCGTTGGTTATAAATTGGTATATTATATATATTGGTATATTGAGTATAAATTGGCTAGGTTTAGTATAAATTGATTTCGTTAACTACTTCAAGTTAAAAAGAAAAAAAAAGAAAAGCTGTTAATAAGTCTGTATAAACTAATTATGGAGGTGTTTATGTATGAAACCAGTGGCGGGAAACTCGAATTTCCCGTCACATTAATCAATTTGCTCAGAAGTTAGTAATTAATCAGAGAATATTTAAATTACAAATGGAAATTTTTTTAAAAATATCTGGAAGTAAAACAACAGCGGAAAAATAAAAAAAATAATAATAAAACATATAAAAATTTTACAATTTATAATAATAAAACATATAAAATTTTACAGTAAAAATTTGAGATATGCTTTAATAATACAATGTGAAACCTAGTCATCTATATTATGAATTAAATATACTCTTGGTCATTAAGGATATTCTGGAAATTATGAGAAATATATTTGTTTAAATCTTTAAATTCAGGAAGGCTGAGAACTTTTTTGCGTCATCTTGTAAAAGCAGTTGAACTTATATACCCCTCCACTACAGCTGCATATTACATATAGCTCAGAAGATTTGTTGCATAAAACTGCAATTCAAGAAAAGCCACAGTGGATCACTGCCGATCTTGGAGTAAATCCAGTCCTACATGTTTCACATTCGACCTTGCATAGGGAAAGAAGTTCAGCGCTAAAGTTTAAACTTCGAAGCATCAGAAGTGAAATATGATCATCTGCTAATTTTGCTTAATTTTGATATGCCGCGTTTACTCCTATCCCAAATTTGTTTCTACATAATGCTTTTTAATTTTTTTCGAAACAGTACTTGATAATTTGTGTGATTTTTTTATTTTAGACAAAAACGTGTACTTACGACTGCCTTGAGATTATTCTGCAAACGTTAACAGCATCACTGGCAAGAGAGATTTCGAAGCACATTGTGATATTGTAAAAAGAAACCTGGAAAAATGTAATTCTAGAACTGTCTATACTAAACATTCATTTCTGGTGATATGAATATATTTTCGAATTTCAATAGGATACACAAATTTGACTGTATGTTAACTCAAAAATTGTATGTATAAGTTTACTAGTTTTGAATAAATCCCTTATTAAATTATACCTACTATATTCGTTTCTCAAATCGTTTTTATCTCATATCTCTTTTTTGATTTTCAAATAAATGTTTTAAAAGCTCAATTATAAAAAACGAATTTTATTTAGTAACCAATAACTTTTCCTGATTTTTACTTTGCACCTTATAAAAAACTAATGTATGAAAAATAAATGAAATTAAACGAATTTTGAAAATCCAGGAATTTGAATAAGAAAAAAATATGATCATTATCTTTATTTTTATGAACCAATTATATATAAAATGAAAAATTTGCATCTTTAAGAAAATAGTTTTAAATTTTTAAGGAATGTCAACATTCTTTATCTGCTTTATGTAAAGATAGATGAACAATAAAATGTTAACACTTCAAACTGATTAAATTCTAATAAAAAAAATTATCACATCGTAAAAATATCATAATTTTAATTATAATTAACTTATAAAACTAAATTTTCATGAAAACTGTAGGAAACAAATTTGATCTTTAAACATAAAGAAATGTTTCGTTTATGATAATCTTTAGCATGCCTTTTAATATTAAAAATTTTTACGAATCTCAAAAAAGTATCTCTAAATATTTTAATAAATTACATTTTTACATGAAATTTTAAATCTTTTAATAAAGTCAGAAATATTAATTTAATTGAAAGAAATGTTTTTAAATAAATTAATTTAGCTCAGTTAAATTCCTTGATCAAATTTACTAGATGAATAGAGTATAAAATATAAAAATTAAAGTTTCAAATATTACTGTACATTTATTACTGTTCTAATATGAATAAAATGTTGTAAAAAATAAATATTTTTTTTATGATTTGAAATTTAGATAAGTCCGATGAAGATTATCCCGATTTAAAGAGAGGATATGAATATTTTATACCTGATGTCTAAATACAAAAATGTCCAAATTGGATCTTTCAATTTAAAATGAAATAAATAATAAAAATGGTGAGAAAGTGAGTTTGACAAATAGGAAGAATTGTGTTTCACAATTTTAAATATAAGGCAATTAATTATTATTAAATTAATCATAGTTCTAAACATTTTAATTGGGATTTTAATTAGTGGATTATTAAAACTAATTTCGGAAATCCATGAATTTGAGTAAGAAAAAATCTATTCATTATCTTTATTTTTATCAACTCATTATCTTTATTTTTATCTACTCATATCTACTCATTATCTTTATTTTTATCAACTCATTATCTTTATTTTTATCAACTCATATTTACTCATTATCTATATTTTTATCAACTTATACCTACTCAATATCTTTATTATCAACTCATATAGACTCATTATCTTTATTTTTATCAACTCATATTTACTCATTATCAATATTTTTATCAACTTATACCTACTCAATATCTTTATTTTTATCAACTTATACCTACTCAATATCTTTATTTTTATCAACTCATATCGACTCATTATCTTTATTTTATCAACTCATATCTACTCATTATCCTTATTTTTATTTTTATCTTTAAATTAAATCTAAAAATTATTCAATAAATTACTAAACTCTAAATGTATTACAATTACAAGTCTGTCTACCCACTATGTTCTACCACAATGAAAATAATTGATAGCTTCATATAAAACCAACATAGAATATTCTATTAGACATTAAACTTATTTAGAGTGTTATTTTTTTTTCAAAAAAAGTCATTTATATCAGTAAATTATAAATAATTCTTTTATCAAAATATTGCCTTTTCTCATTTCTCAAGCAGAAGATAAATTTCTCGTAGATTGAACGATTTATATTTGGAGGCTATCCGCGAATCATGTGGCCATCTTAAATAGAATGGAGGTGCTACGCAAACAACCTGTGAGTCCCTGATTTAAACAAGAGCGAATCAGAAGGAGCAATATCTGGACAATATGGCTAGTGGACTTCCAAAGGAAGCTTTTAGAAATAGCTTTTGACTTTCTTCGCAACATATAACAGAGCATTGCCATGTTGGAAAACCACTTTGAGCTATATTTCCAAGAATTCTGGCTGTATTCTTTCAATGCTTGACTCATACACACCTATTGCAATCAATAACGTTCACCAATAATGGCTTAAGCAGCTCAAGAATTGTTTAGGCTTACCGAGATCACTATATTTAAATTGTCTAAACCACTTTGTCGTATATTTCCGCGTATTCTAGCTGTATTGTTACAATGCTTGACTCATACGCACCCATTGTTAATAACGTTAACAACCTCCCTCAATAACGTTAACTAGAAGGCAGAATTTATTGCGTATTAATATATATTTTTAGAAAGAAAATTACGTATTTTTAAAAAGAATTTATTGCATTTTAAAGTTTATTTTTAGAATGAAAATTACATATTTTTAAAAAAGAATTTATTGCATTTTAAAGTTTATTTTTGAAAAGAATATTACATATTTAAAACAAATGAGTTATTGCATTTTAATATGTATTTTTAAAATTAATATTATATATTTTTAAAAAAGAATTTATTGCATTTTAATATTTCGGGTTTATTTTATAATTTTATTTTATGCATGAAAAAATGATATGAAAAAAAAAAAAAATTTAGCAGTTTTGACTTTAATGTTATGAAGAATGCAAGACAAGAAGTTTTAAAAAGTTAAGAACCCTTATATTAAAGTTGGGAGGATTTAAAAATTATTAAAAAAAAAAAATTAAAACATTTTTTTTATCAACTCCAACGAGAATTCGTAATCTATATACTGGCAAAATAAATGCAGGAATTTAAACCTAACAATTAAAAGTTAGCAATTCAACCAAATGGGAAAACATTAAGAAATTATTTATAAGATAAGAAAATAGATTTTTTATTCTATAATTACTCTCCAGTGAAAGCTATTAATTATCCGGGCTCTTGAAAAAAAAAGAAAATTTTCTTATGATATGCTAATGGGAATGGGGAGGCATTTTTTAAAGCATTCACATAAACATTCTTTGTGAAGGAATAATTCATTCACAGTTTTTTTTAACGTCCTTTCACAAAAAGATGTTGAAGGTGAAAAAAAATTAACTGCGAACAATAAAATTTTTTAATCTTCATTAAATGATTTGATTCAACTTTATTTTTTATGATAGTTTTTTTCTTCCAAGTTTTTCTTTTTTTTTTATCTAAATTTATTGTTGGGCTAAAGTTAGAATTAGTAAAAATGTGCTTACGAATATTTATATGGCACAATTATTAACAAATGATTAAATTGGTAAATGCAATGGTAAATAGAAAAGTATTTAAGTAATGCAGTGCATAATTTAAAAATTTGAAATAAAACAATTGTTTTAGAAGTAATTTTTTTAAAATATAATAAGCTAGCAGAACTTGACATACGTTGCCCAGCCAAAAAAAAAAAAAAAGTATTGTAGACAATTACATATCGCGAATATATTTTCCATGTTACAAAAATGTGTGTACTAATTTTCATGGATATCTTTGGAACGGTATATAAGATGAAATACTGCAACATCCTCTGGTGGTAAGTAACAATAAAGTGGATAACGCGAACCCATTTTCCTATTCGGATACATACTATTACCAATCTTCATAGCGATTGGTTGAACGGTATAGAAGTGGATAGACTGCACCACCATCTGATGGTGACTTACAACAAAGGGTATACCATAAAAACATTCTTCATGTTTTGTCAAACACATACACAAAATTTCATCAAAATCGGTCAAGCAGTTTATGAGGAGTTCAGTCCAGTCACATTAATGTGACCACCTGTCAAAAGCCAGAATAAACACTCTTGTATATTCTGGCTTTAAGTGGAGTGGGGAATGTGGTATTAAGTGGTATGTAAGTGGTATTAAGTGGTATGTAAGTGGTATTAAGTTCAATTCTTTATATTACACTCCACTGCAATGTGCTGCCACCTGCCTTTTGTGGTTATTTCACGTTGACGTCGAAAGTAGGTGGCGGTCACATTAATATGACTGGACTGTGTATATGTATTCTTTAATTTATCACTGTCATATATTATTTGTTTTTAAAATAGAAAATTAGAAATTCTTTTATTCATTGATGAATTCTAAAGAATTAAATCATGTTCATCATTTTATCATATGATGTAAGTAAATTTAAAGAGTAAAAAACCCTCTTTATCCTCAATTAATAAACTTACTCAAAGTGCATATGTAAAATACAGTATGATGTATGTTGTTATTAAGATTTATTTTTTTTAAAGCAAGGATTAAGATTTATAAATTTTGGACTATAATTTTGCTAATTATATTTAAAACTACTGGAATAGTAGTACTTCACAAATGAAATAAGTGCATGTATCTTCAAATATATACAAACACATAATATATAAAAAACAACGAAATCAATATATAAAGCCTTTTCATATCCATTTGAATATATTACGCATATGCCTGTCATTGATTAATAACAAGTAATGAAAAGATTAATTAATTTATTTATCGGTTAATTATACCTAGCTAATTGAAGGACCGTTATCGTAATTACGAAGAATATTGTTGGGGACTCTTCCGCTTTGTTCAGATTGTCTAATCAGAGACCATGAGATGTAACATGGTTCAATAAACTGTAAATAAAGCAAAAGAAATAGCGGTTGATATGGCAACATTCTAAGAATCTCGAAACAAGAATGAAAGGACACATCAAATCATTTCGTAACCCTGAAAACTCTAAAGAAATCCAATTTCATTCTTGATGTGAATGAAAAACGCAGAATTGATTTTCCTGACTTCCTGGAAGAAACTGGATTGAAAGTAGAGGGAAGCAATATGTTTTATTAGGTAAAATCATTTCTAATCTCCATTGATTAAAAATGAATGAGAACAGATTTGGAAATATTAGTTCCAAAATTTAACTATTTTCTTTACAAAAAAAATCATTATAAAAAGAACTTATATACGAAGATTAAAATGGTGCATTTTTATGATGTATTTAACTAATTTTCTGGAGTGCAACGTAGATCTACCTCCTCGGGGTTACACTCCGGGCAACGTCTGATACAGCAAAATGATCTACAAACACGGCCTTCAGTCTGGCTCTTCTGTGTGAGTTTCTTAGAGTTCTGCAGTGGAAGGCAAGTGATTTGTCCTATTATCATCTGTGGTCCCACATCTGTAGCATATCACTCCTTTTCTGTCCTCACAATAAGTAAACTGACTCCTGTTCTGCACTGCCTTCTGTTTTTTTATGAAAGAGTCATTGGATTGCCAGACAAGTTAATGGATTAACTGATATTATTTGTTTCTATCTTGTTCTTTGTATTTATTTTTTATAATACATATTGTCCTGTAAACTTGCTATTGGAAATAAAAAAATCATCTTCTTTATAAAATTCAGATTGAGTGAGTCATAGGTCCCGGGCATATTTCATAAATATAGCTTTGCGCCTAATGGCCAGCATGCAAGCAAGATATCTTCTGAACTGATGGTCCCCAGTTCTCACTCAGTTCTTACCATTTAAGAACAATCGAATCACTTCCATGTCTATCTCAAGTATAATTATGTTATATCTGTAGAATAGAATATATCTTCACAACACTTAAAAGGTTGTCCAAGATTCTATGTGCCCTTTCTGTTGCCCTTATTTCATAAAATCGGGCACCATCCAACCTTCCATGAGATAACGATGGAAAATTCGAAGAAACCTGTTGGCATCATACATTGTGTCAAAAGAGAGGCAGAGATATAAAAGGTATGAAGACCAGTTTAGGGACTGGAAGGTTAAAATCTTGGAATCATGATAATTTTTATCTATATAAAAATCGTAACAGTGTAAGTAATGTTGATATGTGTAAGTATTCATTTGTTTTGTCATCATTATCAATAAGCCAGTGTATGTAAGAAGGAAGAGGTATCTTTCTTCCAGTTTATATAACAGGGTATAGGGTACTAAAGTCTGTAAATTCATGTCAACTGACTTACGCTTAATGACATGGTCAATCAATTTTTGCTAAATGCTCAGCACAAACTGCATTTCTCTCTTGGTCAAAGTCTACTGCACTTCTGTTGAAATCCTTTCCTAATTCCTTTTGAATTCTTCTTCATGTTCTTTCGTAATTCATTTTGAATTCTTCTTCAAATTCTTTCGTAATTCTTTTTCGAATTCTACTTTGAATTCTTTGAATTCTTTTATAATTCTTTTTCGAAATCTTTTTGAATTCTTCTTCGAAATCTTTTTGAATTCTTTCTTAATTCTTCTTCGAATTGTTGCATCGAAACTTCTAGAAACGTGATATACATTACAAATGGGACTCTCTAATACCTGGTAAGAACGAATCACTGTCATTGTGGCTTTACAAGGAATTTACAAATACAGTGATACTTCGGTATCCGTTCGCTTCGGAATAAAACCAACTTGATATGCATCTACTTTGAATACATCCTTTTTTTTTTTTTTTTGGACGCTAAAAAATGTTTTAGTATACGATCTCTGTTTAGAATACAACACCCGCGCTTGAAAATATTTTTTAAATATACGAATGCCACAAATTTTTCAAAGAACTACCACCCTAACAAAGCCCAAACAAATCATAGTAGCATTGCTTGGAATGACCAGACACTGACAAAATATCCTGAGTTAAAAGCAGAAGACAAAACTCTTTGGATAGATTGTTAGTTAACGTCAAATCTAGTGATATTCAACCAGATCCATGTAGGGGAAAAGACAGAAAATGTAAATTTTCATTTATATATATATATATATATATATTTCATCTAACTGCTGTCTTATTTAGTATTTTAATGTTAATCAGTGATTAAATTATTTTCGACGACCCTATTATTCTTCAATATACAATATAATATATTTCATGGAATGTATTAATTGTTTTCCTTTCGTTTATTGGAGGAAATATTCGTTCAGAAGAAGCCTAAGAATCTGGAAAGGATTCAGGAAGTATACCAATGCACTATCGTATATCAAAAGATTTCAATTGGAGATTTCATTTCAAATTGTGGTCGCAGCCAGCGACCAAAGTCATGCAATGAGCAACAACATAGAAGCGATGATTTTATCACAAATTCTTCCGCAATGTTTTGGTTCATACCCCAACTCGAAGAAGCATAAGTGGAAAAAAGGCAACCAGTGGCAAGTGGCTAGAAAAAACAACCATTGAGCCAAACATTGGCTAGGCATTCTAGCAAATACATAGAAAGAAATTTAATATCCATTAAATGTTTTTAGCTCAACGCAGAGAAGTATTAAAATTTCTGAATTCTCCAACATGCTCTTTAATTAATTGCCTGCAAATTTTGAAGCTGGTGTTTTTTTTTTTTTTTTTTTTTCTTATATTAAAAGACATAAACAAGGTATCAAATTCGATGTACCCAGAGCAAAATTTGTCAACATATCCACTATTTCACTTGTTATATTTTAGGTTGATATTTAAAATGCAACATAATTTTACCCTATACGAAATTTTGACATATTATTTTATATAAATATATATTTTGTATCATATTAAATACATATACTGTATTTGAGATCATATTACATAGTCTTTACTATTAATTCTGCACATTTAGCATCTTTACTCTGTTTTTTTAAATAATAACATTTATCAAAATATTTATTTATTTGAAATGCCTTTTATTATTATGTATACAAAAAATGACTTCATGTTAATAAAATCGTGCAATTTTATTAAAAAAATTCACATTTAATTAAATCCATGTAATGCAATTTATGACAATTATTCAAATATTTTAGGGATATATGAGTGAACTTCCTTTATGTATTATAACGAACATTCATTTCTGTATTAGTTAAATAAAATAAACTTTTAACTCATTATGTGTGCTACTGTTGTTTAAATAATTTCTATTACGAAAAATATATTTTAATATTAACTGATGTTTGATGCTTTCTTGCTAAATCTTTAAACTATGCAATATAATAATTTAATATTAATAAAAGTAGTTTTTAAAAGCAAGTAATAATTTAAGATTTTTAACATAAAATTTTGTAATGTTTTTAAATATATATATACAGAATGATACTTTTAAAAATCTTGGCAAACATAAATGACATTAAAATAATTAACATGGTATAATTAAAACTATAAAAATGTGTTTTAATTTATCAAAACACATTGCATTTTTACTGTATAAATATTTTCCATCCATTGTATGTAAACACTAAATTTCGCAGCATGTATGAAATACATTTATTACCATAATTAAATAATGAAATTTGCAGTTGTGTGAAGCACAACAAGTGTTTATCAAATTTACGTGAAAATGCATCAACATAAAATTGCTTTTTATAACGAAATGTTGAGCAATTTTCAAATAGTTTTTCATTGGATGAATTATCACTTGCATCAACATAATAATAATAACATCGTTAAAAAATGTGTTTATTGGAATAAGTAACTGTATAATCTTTACATTATAACTAAGTAGTTGGAATTGATAGAAAATATAGTTTGCTAAATTTTGCTTAAAACATGATTAGCATGTTTGCTATAAACAAATTTTAATTATTACTAAAAGATAAGAAATGACTTTTACCAAGTTAATGACAGTAAACATGTTCTTGTGTGTGTTGGATAAAAAAAGACACATAAACCCACATATTCGAAAAAGTTTGTTTTTTTAATTTCAATTATTTCTTGGGAAATATGTACATACAAGTTGGTACTCAAAAAATCAACAACATAAATAGCACATTACATTAGGAACTGAAAAAAGGTAACATCCATTGAGGACTTAACATTAATTCAATAATGACACCAATCGATTTTAAAATGTTTCCATGGACCCTTCTAGTGATATTTAAATTAAATGACCACCCGCAATTAAGAGATGGAATACATGGGGCCGGATTGTGCAAGAATTTATAACAGTTCTCACAAATCGTGCTGCAGAGCCAACGAGCACGCTTCCATGATTGTTGCCTTTGATTTATCCAAAGACCAATTTCACTGCCTTTAAATTTTGCTAAAAATCACAAAAATGTTATATATGGGACTTGCTGAAATGAACTAAATACAATTAAAAAGAAAACAACAACACTTATACTGTGACTGTCCATTTCGAACAGTGAGCCAGCTTGCTCCAGCATATACAAAGTGAGAATTTTTTTCCATAGGTTTTTATATATATATTTATATTTAAATATTCTACAGGGATTATACAGTTCATTTTTTTTTTTTTTAGTACAATGTTTATTATTAACACATGTAAACGCAATGTCACTTTCTCAACAAGGAAAAAAAAGTCTGTTTCCTCTTTATGGTCAAAGTCTTTACTAATAAGTTTTTTCCTGTCAGAAGATTTATAGTTCTTTGTTCAGTTCAAAAACCAAAAGTTCTTGAGTCTATTCATCATTGTCTGAAGCCATCTCTAAGCTCACTTTACAAAGTACCTGCCCAGATTTTCAAGAAAAATGTCCTCTTGTTAGTATATAGTGTTTGAAAAATTGTCCTGTGCGATCTAACAATCTCTTATAAAGTTTCTTTTAGACCTGATTGCGTTAATCTACAAGTTTTGTCAATAACATGATGTTTTTTTTTCTTTTTTCTCTTAAATCAATGTACATGAAACGAAAGAAAAAGAGATAAATGTATATGGAGTTATTGCAGGAGAAATTGAGTTCTCATTCTACTTTTGTCCAATAGATGGCACAACGAATCCAGTCCAGTTTCTGAATTGATCGATTTTTCAAATTCCACACTAGTACACATCTTGTTGTTGTGACTTCTCAGTTCGTCGATAGATGGCGCGACAAGTCCATTATTGGGGTCTTTTATTTTTTTCCTTTTTTTATTTTTTTCATTTTATATAATATTAATGGCGGTGTATATAATCTTTTTTTTTTTTTCTTTCTTGTTTCGCAATTTTTTTTTGTTTTTTTTACTTTTAATTTTCTCTGATTGTTTTAGTCTTTTAAATTTTTCGTGTAATTCTATTGCATGTAAAAATACGCCCCGTGGCTTAAGGTTATCACCGTTTATTAAAAACGAGCAGAGCAATGTTCATGATCAGGTACAAGAACATGTTCCAAGAGTTGGGAAGACCGGTGCCAGAAGATGTGTGCTTGCCATGTTGCATTGCAGCAGGGTGCTCACCTGAAAAAAAAAGAATTTTTTTATAATTATTATATATATCATATTTTTTATATTACATATATTTATTATTGTTATTATTATATATATATTACATATAATAGATGTTTTATTCGGCAAAAAGGGACCGTATCAAAAAAATAATCTCACATACAAAATATGTAAGTCAAAAATTATTTTTTGAAAAATAGAAATTGGTTTTCTTTTCACCTTATATTTATTTATTTTATTTTATTTATTTTTTCTGTTAATTCATTGTCAGGGATTACGTATTAACAAATTGTATTAAAAAATTATGTCCAATATTATGTTGTTAATAGGAAAAATAATAAATTTACCAATAAGATTATGTAGTTAATAAGAAAAATAATAAATAGTTAATAGTTAATAGGTAAAATAATAAATTTACCTTTAATTCACTTTAAAATTAAATTAAATCTCAGTACTTATTACTTTAAAATTAATAAGTACTGAGATTAACGATCAATAGATATATACGTTAATCTCAGTACTTATTAACTAATCAATTAACGTGACTAGATGATGCAATAGGTACAATTAATAAAATTCGTGGTAATGTGATGGTATAACATCTGGTGCGTCATTTGTTGGATTATTTTTAAATTAATCTTTTTTTTAAAAAAACATGCATTTCATGATTTTTTTTTTTTAAATTAAAGAACGAAAAAAAAAAGACGACAAAAAAACTGGTATATATATATATATATATACCAGTATATTATAAAATATATCTAATTATATTCATAATTAGATATATTCTTTGTAATTTGATATCGTTGTAGTTTCATTTTTGATTAAGAGTTCACCTTTTGTATCGTTAATGAATGTAACATTTCTCAGCAGGAGCACAGTGTTGCGATGTACCTCCTCTAAGTTGATTAAGTTATTCCTCGACTAACCGTTTCTCCAGAACGCCACCGGTGCGCTCTTGCCAATGTGTAGAAGGAAGCATCGTTACACTACACATCTGTTAATACATTCTCACTGTGCAATAATGAAATGAATGTTCTTTTTTAGGACGAGAAAAATGGTTTAATGATAAGATAAATTTTGATGATAAAAATATGAAAATGAAATGATGAAAATTATTTAATGTGTCACGTTACACAATATCATGACGAATTTTGCTCAGTAATCTTACGTAACTAGATCAAAAATTAAAACTTTATTTAACAATATCTCTTTTAATAGTATAAGAATGGTGTTAATTGCTTTAACAACAAACAAAAAGAAAGATTGAAAAAAATTAAAAAACTATTTTTAGTTTCAGTTTTTTTAATTTCATACATGAAATAACATTTATTTTATTTCTGAAAACTTCTTAACTAAGGTTATAAAATGGCTTAAATAGTTTCTGACAGTTTTTTAACAAGTCTCATGTCAAACAAATAAAAATAAAAAAAATTACACTGTCTAATAGTAATTTTTCAGCTGGCAGTCAAAATGTTTCTTTTATTACGTATAAATTTTTTATAATTTCTCGAAAACATTTTTATGCGTCACATAAATGTTTTTATTTTGCTCAGAATACTTTTTTATTAAACAAAGAAGGCAAAGAAATCTAGAAGGAATTGAATAACTCAATCTTCATTCTTCTTTCTAGATTTCTAGACTCGGGAATTTAGTAAGATTGAAAGAAATAGAATATTTTGAATAAACGTAAGTTTTGTTATTTTTAATAAGCCAGTCTGGAAAAATTAAGTGTTTTTAAAACTATAAAAAACAGTAAGATTATACAAATTTTTATCTGCAATACTAATTCAATAATAAAACTTAAAATCTTAAGGTAGCTGTTTTTATATAATTCATAAAACAAAAAAAAAAACAAAAAAAAAAAAAAAATTGATATTTTTCTTTCTAAGTTTTTGTTTCGGAAAAAAACACTTTTAACTTTTCAATGTAATTTTTCTCAATGTAGAATATATTCGAAATAAATAATCATCATTTTTATTGATAAGAAACAGTTGTGACCCTAAAATTAAATATAAATAACCCTAAAATTACAAGAAATAAAATTCTTGTCCAGATTTATTTTCTATTGTAAAATTAAATTGGGGTATTTAATAAAAGGAAGTTGTTCTAAAATTATTAACACAAAGATAAATTAATTATCATAAACAATTTAAAAAGAAATTTCAAAATGTATAGTTTGGATATACTATACATTTTCATTGTTTTTTTTTTTTTTAATTTTTTGAATTGCAGATTTAATTAATCCATTAAATAATAATGTTAATAAATATTTTTAATTTTAATTTTCTCTAACCTGTATAATAATTGTATTGAATACATAATGTATACACATTGAATGAAATTAATAAATTGATTAATTATCAACAACATTTTTAAAAAAAAGTATGAAAATGTATAGTTTGGGTATACTATATATTTGCATGTGTTTATTTATTTATATTTTTTTTTATTTTATTATTATTATTATTATTTATTATTTTTTATTTTTTATTTTTTTTATTTTTTTATTATTTTTTTTTTACGAATTGCAAATTAAATTAATTAAATAAATAATAACATAATATTAATAAATATTTTGAATTTTAATCTTCTCTAAACCGTATAATAATTGTATTGAATACATAATGAATGAATTTAATGAATAGATTAATTATCATAATTATTTTAAAAAGCAGCATGAAAATGTATAGTTTGAGTTTATCATGTATTTTCATGTTTTTCGTTTTTTTTTAATTTTACGAATTGCAAATTTAATTAATCCAATACATAATAATACAATTTTAATAATTATTTTTAATTGAAATTTTTATAAACATTATAGTAATTGTATTGAATACATAATGAATACTTAATGAATGAACATAATGAATCGATTAATTATCATAAACATTCTAAAAAGAAGCATGAAAACGTATAGCTTGGGCATACTATAAATTTTCAATTTTTTTTATTTATTTATTTTTTTTTTTTTATTTTACGAATTGCAAATTTAATTAATCAAATAAATAACTACATATTAATAAATATTTTCATTTGTAATTTTCTATTAACCTTATAATAACTGTATTGAATGCATACTTTATGATAATTCTCCGATAATACAATTTAAACCAAATTCCATCATTGTATAAAGGTCAGCATTTCAATGATAATTTCGGTGTTGTGTACTTTTCTGAATACCAATTTATGTAAAGTATTTCACTGTGATTGTAATCACAAGAGCAAACAATAACACATATCAGCATAGAAACTTGAGAAATGATGGAACCATTCTATGCGATCTTCATTACGTTATATTGTTCATTAAACATTGCTAATCACTATCTTTTGTTTAAAACTGTTTATTATATCGAGGTCTGCATCTCACTGCATGAATTGCGACATTGGTTGAGTTTCAATGGAATTATTCAAGCAGATATGAGTTTGATAACCCATTCCATAATGACCGTACAATTTATTATATTTCAGGTTTATATTACAGCTTGACTAATGAGTCTGACAACTAAATAACTTGAATTATGTTATCAGCATTCCTGTATCACATGAATTCACAGAGAAATTTCACATTTCATAATCAATTAATAGAGTAAACAAATTATCTCCTCCTCAATGCTTGATGATAAAAATAAATTTTAAGCTATTGTAAAACGATCGCATAATGTTTATTCTGAAATATGACATATCTATTACCACATCTTACCATGTATGAAATGCAGCACTATATTTAATCCAAAATTAAAAAAATAGGTAGATACGACGAAAAATTATTTTGCTTGATGTGTACTTCAGTTAATGCTTTTCTTGTATCAAATATTAAATTAGGAATTATTTTAATTCAATAATTAATTTTGATTGCAAATTGTAAATTTTTTTGAGCTCATCTATACAACATTTTTATTTAAATCTTCAAATTAGCATTAAAATATGATTAAGAGATACTACCACGAAATATGTCGTGTTTATAATGAAGTATTTCTTACAACGAGAATAAATCTAATATTTATGTGCATTTTTGTTTGTATATTTTTCTTGTTTCACAGATTAAATTAGAAATTACTGTAATTCATTAAATAATTTTGATTACTTATTTTAAAAAAATGTTGAGCTGATCTATACAACGTTTTTATTGAAAACTTCATAATAGCATTGAAATTTAATTAAGAGATACTACCACGAGACCCACAAGTACCACGAGATATGTCATGTTCATGATAAAGTATTTCTTACGACGAGATTAAATCTATTATATTATTAGAAAATGTGTTATCAAAAAGAATGATATCCTATTTTTAATTAGCTTTTGATAATTATGCTTTAATTAAAGTGCTATTATCAACTGATATACTCTTCATCATGATTGGCGCAACAGCCCCATGGTGACAGACTTCGAAACTGGCAGACTTTGAAACACAATTGATATACTAGCCAGCATAAATATACAGCATGGCCTCTATTAAAAGGATCCATAGAGTCAGTGGAGTTCTGTGAGAGTGGAGTTTATTTTGATTTTATGAAAAAAAACATCATTTTTATTTTTACCGATTTTTTATTTTTTTATTATTATATTTTTTATGATATTGTAGATGGAAATTAAAGAATTTTCAGTCATATAATAATTTCATATAAAACAAACACCGATTTTTCAGTAATAACATTTGAAGTATCGTATATATTGTACTGTGTTTTATTAGTATTTTGTAGGCCATGTTTAATGTTATATTACTTTATCGTGTTTTAAACTTTCAATAGATAAGGTGTTTTTTTTTCCTAAATACAGTTTTGTATCAGAACATTCCTCATTCATCAGAACATCTCATTTTTAGTAAAATAAAAAATAAGCATTTTCAGAATTATGGTTATGCTTTATCCTGTTTTATTTTTTATTATTATTACTATAGAAGTTCAAGTATAAATTTATGTTTCAGTTTAATATTTTATTCAGAACTACAATAAGCCTCTCTCTGGAATTTTTGAGAACGCTGTTATTATTAACTATAAATATCTTTAATATGACTCATTTCGAAAAAAGGAACGGTGTGCAATCCGTCATATGCAATAAATAACAAACAGCCCCTTACCACATGCACATTTTATTTTATGTTTTTTTACAGACATGGAGTCAAATGTCTATAAAACAACACGAAATCACAATAAAAGGGTTATTGACAAGAGGTACGACATAACGAGTAACTCATAATTGCTTTATAATAATACAAGGCTCCAGGATATTCATTTTGAGTCTAGAATTAATGGTAAATTTTGGCATGTGCTCTATGTTATTAATTCCGATAAGAAACACGAACTTCTAGTGTTCCAAATAGATACAAAAATGAGATACGAGTATACTCGGAAAATTCTATAAGGATGTTAATATCTAACTTTGTTGGATGGATAATATAATTGGATGTTATAATATAACCCTTGCGAAAAAATACAAAGGTGAGATACGAGTTACTTTTGATAATCCATTAAAAGATTAATTCAACTGTTTGGATAATCCGCTAAGAGGTAATTCAATTGTTTCGAAAAAATACAAAAAGGAGATACGAGTATACTCTGGAGAATCCGCTAAGAGGTTATTGCAAGGTAACTCAAAATATTTATTTTGAGTCCAGAATTAAATATTAACTTTTGCATGAGATGCTATTAATTTTTACAAGAAACACGAACTTGTGGTGTTCCAAATAAATACAAAATGAGATACGAATAATCTCGGGGTAATCCAATAAAAAGTTTAAAAAAAGGGCTAAAATGAGATAAGAGTGTACTCAGCTTTTGATCATCTTAAAAATACAAAAATGAGATAAGAGTGTACTCGGGATATTCCGTTAAAAAGTTAATACAACTGAAAAGATCGAAAAAGTTAATACAACCGAAAAGATGCAAATATGAGATACGAGTATATCCTGGATAATCCATTAAGAGGCTAATACAACTCTTAAAAAAAATAGAGAGAGAAGTGAGATACGAGTGTACTCGGGATAATTCGTTAAGAAGTTAATAACTGAATTATTTTGATTTTGTTTAACGCTTTTAGAAACATAACAAAATACTAAAAACTGCTTTTGTAGTCTTCATTATACTCGTACTAGAAAAAAAGATCTCTGGAACAAAAAATTATTTTACAGAATCCCTGATATATGTATATATTGTGTGACACTTGACGTTGATCATTCTGTTGAAAAGCATCATGTCATCTAAACACTCAAATAAAACAAGTAATATAAAAAAAAAAATTAAGTCAATTCCTACTTTTTTTTCTCTACATTGCAGAAAGTCCTTAATAAATAATTCTCATTCATTTTTTAAAATTTATCTGGCGTCATCTATTGGTAGATACACGCAACTTAAAATTAATTAAAATTAAAAAAAAAATTAAAAAAACTAAAATTAATTAATTAAATTTAATTACTGTATTAATCTTTGAAAAAACTGTATTAAGATCACGTGACATCCACTACAAGTTCAAAAAAACAAAATGCGTTTGAACTCGAGTGGACGAATAAAAAGTATTTTATGAACGATTGAAAATTTGAACAAGATATATATAGGGAGAGTGTGAGCTAATAGAAGGAATTGAAAAAAAAAGGATTTGTTCTCACCATTGAGTACATGGAGTCCAATTGCGGCGGGTTCGGCGTTGGAAGGTACGCAGGAGTAGTTTCCGGAGTCGCTGGGCTGAGCGTTGCTGATCAGGAGCTTGCTGGTGGTGCGCTGGGCCTTCTCGGTGTGCACGCTGATGCCGCGGGGCGAGTCGTAGTTGATCACCTTACCGTTGTGGTACCAGAACACGTAGTCCGGGGGCACGGGGCTCTCCATCACCAGGCAGGTCAGGTTGATGGTGCTGCCGCTGTTGATGTACAGCGTGGGACCGCCGATGATTTTGGCCTTGCTCTCTGCGAAAATAAAACATCGAAGTGTTTAAAGAGTGAAGAAATTTTAGTATTTAGATGTAGATGTTGGCTTTGTGCAAAAACATTTATTGAAATACTTGAAGATATGACTTGTATATATTCAGTTTCAATAAATATCGTAATATATTTTATATTGGTACAATGATTTTCGTGTAATAAAAAAGTCCAAAATGATTAAAAATCGAGACTCGGAATAATTCTAAAAGAAAGACTATACTATCAAGATATCCAAATCTCTACGTAGTACTTTTTTTAAAAAATATTTTGATATAACTGACATTATGATATTATGACATATGATATTTGATATACTGACATTCTATGAAAAACAGATTTTATTATAAAAGCTGCAGTTTTGTTTATACAAAAGAAGTAATTCATTTTTTCAATGAGTTTAAAGTACGCGACCGATAAAAATGCATTAAATTCACAGATTGAACTTAATGTTATACTTTTTAAACTGTAAGAAATATTAACTTATTTTAAATTATTTTATTTGTATACCAATGATTACTAAAGTGCGGATTTATGTAAAATTATTGGTTTGATTCAGTAAAGGGGTTAATAGAAACTCATTGGTAACATTAATAAATTATGTACTAAATTAATAAATATCGCATACTGACTGTATTGTTATTTAGTTTTCTAAGTTAAATTTTTATAAATGATTTATCTATCTCATCTAACACGTAATGCTAAGATCAACAAAAACAAAACAATATTGGACGTTAAATCATCACAATGTACACCCATTAAAGGTGTTAAGAAGCGATTCTGAAAATTCCGAGAAATTAGGAAATTCTTCTTCTCAAATAATACATTTATTTAAATAAGCGCTTATTAAATACAAGAAAATAATAAAAGTCACTGTCATTTTATTATAACTCTGATCATTTTAAATGAAACATAATAAAACATTACAAAAATTTCTTACGAAAGCATATTTTATTCCTTAATTATTTTGTAGTTAAAATATTACACAAGTAATTTTTTAATGGAATATAAATGGTAAATATTTAGAAAAATTAAATTTGCATTTATTTACAGCTAAGAAATGGACCATTTCTTTTAAAAATCATTTTATGATAGTAGACCTTATACTCCTTTCACACAAACAGCTGAGTAGTAATAGCCAACAGTTGCTCAAAACGTCAACAGCAGAGTAGCAGTAGCCAACAGTTGTTCAAAATCGCCAACATCATAGAGTAGCAATAGCCAACAGTTGCTGAAAATCGCCAACAGCATAGAGCAGCAATAGCCAACAGTTGTTGAAAGTTGTCAACAACATAGAGTAGCAATAGCCAACAGTTGCTGAAAGTCGCCAACAGCATAGTAGTAATAGTCAACAGTTGCACAAAATCGCCAAGCTCTCATTTCATGTCTTAAACTCAGCGCAAATAGTATTTAAAAGGCATGTATATCCAAAATGAAATATTTAAATTTTGTTATCAAGTAAACTTTGCTTTTCTCACATTTTCATTGTTTGGCATGTGCATAGTTAAAATTTGTCAGCATAATTCAATTGACAAATAAATATAAGTTTTTATTTTCGTTCATTTTATTAACATTTGTTTCATCAAAATTCATCGTTTTTAAAAAAAAAATAATAAATTATGAATTTTAGAACTGCACCGCATTTCCAAAGAAGACGCCATGCACTTGAGTTGCCTTCTTTTACAAACATATTTAATATTAACAACAACGATAATGTTAATATTTAATTCAGTTTTGCAAACACAAATAAATCTTTATTTTTCGCAATTTACGAAGCTCTAAGCTCTAATAAAATGTGTTAATACTTTACCCTTTTAATTAAATATGTATAAATAAGAAAGATTAAAAATTTTCGCTCTCATAAACGTAAATTAAAGCCTTCCATTTAATTCTGTTTGATTTTTATTTTAAAAACACAATCATGGAAACCGACAATCGAATAGAAACTTTATCATTTTCTTAAAGAGGCATAATAAAATTAGATTTATAAGGAAATTTTTATTAGATTAATAAGATTTCTCTGAAACGCTACAAATTTAATTTTTTTTTTGGTCTTTCATCATCAATTGCTCATAAAATAGCGAAATAAACTGAATATTACGTACATCAATGAATAAAATAATTTGCACGATAAAATAATTAGATTAAGAAATGAATTCAGTTCAGCAAATAGAGGATTATTTGGAATTAAAAATCGTATTTAGAAATGCTGTTTTTAAATTATTTTCCTCTTTTAAATTCATTTTCATTAAATTAATACAACAATGCATTTTCTGTTAAATAAGATTATTTTTTAACGATTAAAATAATATTTTAAGAAAAGATTAAAAAAAAAAAATTAAAGCAGTTTTTCAAAATAATTACAAAAATAAAAAATAAATATAAAGCAATAACTAAAATTAATTTTAAAATAATTATTATACAACTGTACAACAGTTTTGTTTTTCTTGTAAGATAAAAGTATTAGAGCTAAATTAATTCCGCTTTCAAATTTGATGCTTTTTAATTATAATAATAACGCTGTTTAATATTTCAAAAATTAATTCAATACAATTTGTAAAGAATTTTTTTTTTAATTCAGAAATATTTTACTATTTTATTTTATTATATAAAACATTGCTTATTTATTCACACCTTATTTTTATAAAGCACAAGTATATATTTCTTAAAACAAAAAAAACCAAACAAACAAAAAAATTCCTATATATTGAATATGCAAGGAGCAATATTTTTATCTTAAATTGTTAATCTTGGCAATTTTAATAATTTTGAAAAGGATTTTCATTATTAATCTTAATATTTATTAATATTGAATTATTATAACAAATTTTAAAATTAATTTTTATTAGTCATTTTGAAGGCTCTAAATTAATAATGTATTCCAATAAACATTAATATTGAACAATAAAATAAAATTCGAAAAATTTATTTTGCAATAAAAAATAAATATTATTATTATATGAGTAATAAATTTAACAGCAGTAGACAAAAATAATTAAATACTGATAATTCAAGAAAAAAAATTTATAAAGCCTACTTTAGCATTATTTGAAGAATTTTTATTCGTCCATAAATTTTTTTACTAAATTATTAAATAGGATTGTTTTTTATAAACTTAATTGAGAAAACAAAATTTAAGTTTTTATAGCGAAACAAAATATTGTAGATGCAAACCATTACAGTAAAACGTCTACAGCCGTTATTGCGAACTATTATTGTTATAAACCTTTTAAAGATAGATTTGTTTTCATTTTTTCGGCTTAGGGAGTGAAAACTATTAGCTTGTCTCGCTCTCCCGTCTGAACGTGGTATTATATATATATATATACAAGTATACAAGTTGCAAACTTTGAATTTTTATAATAATATTTTCGCCTTTTATACATTTTATATATTTGCCTTTATACAAATTCAGAGATTTCAATTTCAGCTGTAAATACATGTTATACAAGTTATGACCTTCGTAAGACCGTAGGCCATTTTAAAATTTTGAGATTATCTCACTGACTTCTTTCGCTTAATTCAATTTAATGAGAAAGTTCACATGCGTTTTTATGGGTGATTTTTATAGATCCTAAAGCTCTGAGTTCGAAGATATTTTCAATTTTCTTCTATGGCCAGTAGAAAGAATTTGAAAGGAGAGTTAAAATTTGTGCACAAAAGAAGTTCCAATAAACAATATGCTTCAACAAGTAAAAAAAAATCCGATATACCATATACTTTAAATAAGTAAAAAAAATTTCAATATGCAATTTTTTACTTTAGTAAAAAAAATTCCAATATACCATGCTTTAGATTATAAAAAAAAATCCAAAATACCTTTACAAAAGAAAAAACATTACAATATACTATATGCTTGACATTAGTTAAAAAAATTCCATTATGCCATATGTTTTACATTAGTAAAAAAATCCAATGAACCACATGGCTGAATTTAATTAAAAAAATTGCAATATTCCAAGTGTTTTGCAACAGTAAAAATTTCGTTATACCTTATGTTTTACATTACTTAAAAAATTTTAATATATCATATGTTTTAAATATAAAAAAACCCAATATACCATATGTTTTATATATAAAAAAAAATCGAATATACCATATGTTTTACATTCGTTAAAATGAGCATTTAAATATATATAATAATAAAAAACATTATAATTTTACTGGTAAAATAATAACAACTTTTCATTTATTTTCCTATTTTTCCCATAAAACCTTATCTTACAATCTTAAATGTACACAAACTAAAAAAAATTTCACGATTTCATTTTCATTTATTTCACGGTAAAAATTATGAAGCAAATAGATTTTCCTAATTAATTTTTTTTTTAAATTAATTCATGACTTTACTCTATCAAACTCATATCAGTTGGAATTGCAAAAACTTGCAAATTAAAAAAATATATATTTTACAAAATATGTGAATAGATAAATGAATACATAATTGCACCTTAAAAAAATAATTATGAAATCAAAATTTAAATAATTTATAACAAACAAAATATGATGCATTTTTAATATTTCTCTCTTCTAATTACTTCACAAATTTTCTACTTTTTTTTAAAAAACAGTTTTATATATAGTTTAAAAAATTAATAATCCAAATATTTTTAAACCTATATCTACATTTTAGAATTTATCTATCGACATAACTATTGTTTTTTATTTTGAATTAATTAGAAAACTAAAAAGAGTTTAAGCAATTCATGCTTAAACTTTCATGCTTTTTTTTGTTATTAATAATTAATTAAAATAATTTGTTTTTCAACTTTTTCAGGATTCGCATAATTTTTGTAGTTTATTTATTAAAAATTCAATAAAATTTCTTAATTTATTGTGTCTTTTGTGTTGTGTAATCTATGGTAAATTTAGAAACTTTAAAAAAAAAATTATTTCATATGTATAGATGATAGTTAAATACAACTAACACTAATTTTCAAATAATACGTAACATAATTTAATATTAATATTGAATTAATTATTATTATTTATTAATATTGTTATTAGTAGTTTATTTATTAAACCTTCTTCTAATTGATTAATTTTCCTTTCAAAAACAGATCACCATAATATTCGTTAATTTTAAAAAGGGAAAAAATATTTCTAAATATTTAATTGAATTTTTAATTAAAATAACTTATTGAAGCAATTTAAGAAATATATCACAAACAAATAACGTTTAGTGGTGTAAAAAAAAAAAAAAATGATTAACAAAACATTTCCATAAAATATTTTCTATTTTTTGTATCATACAAACAATTTATCAATAAATTATTTTTTTTTATATTTGATTTTGCTGTTTTTCATTTAAATTTAATCTTATTAAACTAAGTTCTTCAATAACATTCTGAAGTATAATAATAATAAAAAAAGGCATATCCAAACATTTTTAAAACACATATCTGAATTCTGCCCACTCGCGACCAACTTAAATACTATTTTTGCAGCCCTATTTCTGGATAGCCTTGTTCGAATTTTAGAAAACATTCCTTTTTCTTAATGAATTGAAAGAAAGGGTTACGTTACTAAATCCTACACACTTGCAATGTGTAGATTTATTCTCAATTGTCTAAATGTCATGTTATTAATTTCAGTTATACGATGAACAAATATTTATAAAGCTACCTTTGCATTCATTATTTTAACCCTCCAGCTTTTGCAAATTAAATAAAAATCAAATTTATTTATTTCACAACATTTATAGCCAAGCAAATGTACGTACTTAATTATATATATGTATATATATATATTCACAAAAATGAACTATAGCGGTGCAGTTTAAACCTCCAAAACAAAATATGGCCCATTGTTGTAGAAAACCCCTCCACTGATAAATTCTATTTTCCTTCCTTTACCAACTTCATTAAACTTTCCTCTTTTAAACCGGGTTCTTTAATAACAGTCTGAAATATAATAATAATAAAAAAAGGCATATCCAAACATTTCTAAAACGCATATCTGAATTCTGGATCTCGCGACCAACTTAAATACCATTTTTTGGTTCCTTTTACTTAAAATCCATTTTAAATCACGGTTAAAAAAAGAATAAAAAGAAGGAACAAGAAAATAAAAGGGTGGCCTTATCAGGGTTGAATCTGGCGGAGGCATTCAACGAGTAATTTAAGCGTTTGCAGGAACAAGTTGAAATTGTTTGGATAAGCATAATTGAGGACCTCATTTAACGGTTTTAATGTTATTTGCCGTAGCGAACTCTTAAAAAGTAAACTATAAAGCCGAATATCAGTTATAAAAAAGCAAAATAAAAGTGGCACACACTACAACAGCTATTCGGATGGGGGCACTTAAATGAGATAATTACCGTAATGGCATTTCATTTGGTGATTTCTTCATGCTTTTTTCTTTTTTTTTCACAAAGCGCTTCAATTCCTGTTTTTCTTTACCATTTTGGTGTTTTCAGAGAATGTGTAAATGAGCTAGCACGCGAGGGGGGAAGGGGGGACGTGAAAAAATTGTGTTAGGGTAAAAATCAAAGGGTAGAGTTTTAGAAACGCACCAATAAACTCTTGTGGTTTATAATTACTTTTCAACTTTTGGTTAATTGGCTTGGCCACCACAGAATTGTATATCAGCACCTAAATTGGATTTTAATTAAAAATAATTGCCAGGTTGGGAAGTTATAAGCTGAATACGTATTGTTGCTAATTTGGCATGAATTTTAGCTCAACTCGCGGAACGGTAGAGTCGAAATAAATTATTTACATCATTAAAATAATGGTATTCAATACATTACGTGGACTGCAGTGGGATAAATAAATTATTATCCTTCAAATTTTTTTTTGTTGATATTTGTTTGAACCTTTTTATAATGTATGTAAATTGAATTAGGAAAAATTCCATAATGAATATTCAATATTTCCATTTGAATATTTAGTTTGGTATTTTTCATATCGGTTTTTGAATATTAAGTATGGAATTTTTCATATTTGTATTAGAATGTTAAGTATAGAAATTTCCATATTTATGTTTGAATAACAAGCATGGAGTTTTTCATGCTTGTATTTGAATATTAAGAAGGGAATTTCTCATATTTGTATATGAGTATTAAGTAGGGAATTTTACTATGGCGGCTTATTTCACTTCATTAACAGCATATTAAATAATTTTCTGCTGCAGGTAAATTATTAATTTAATAAGCTGTCATCTTGAAAAGGAGAAATTGCGACTTCAGTAAATTCAAAAGATACGAGATTCAAAAGAATACAGCATCCCATTGCTAGGGAGATGAAATTAGTGTCTTCTAGGAACAAACCTGTAAGGATCTCATCTAGATATGTCTGACTATTAATTCGAGACATGCTCACACAATCTCGAATGAGTCGTCTCTGAAATCAGTGCCTTTGCCACTCAAATAATAAGTTCATTACTGTGCGCACATCCACCATTTATCCTCCTTCGCTCAAATGTATAAAGTGTTCTGTCGTTCATAGTACAGTTAGTAAAAACGGCACACACACAACAGCTATTCGGATGGGGGTACTTAAATGCGATAATTACCGTAATAACATTACATTTGATGATTTCTTCTTCTTAATAAATTGAAAGGAAGAGTTACTTAACTAAATCCACACTTGCAATGTGTAGATTTATTCTCGATTGTCGAAATGCTATGTTATTAATTTCGGTTATAAGAAAAAAAATATTTATAAAGCTACCTTTGCATTCATTATTTTAACCCTCCAGCTTTTGCAAATTAAATAAAAATCAAATTTATTTCTTTCACAACATTTAAAGCCAAGCAAATGTACGTACTTAATTATATATATGTATATATATATATATTCACAAAAATGAACTATAGCGGTGCAGTTTAAACCTCCAAAACAAAATATGGCCCATTGTTGTAGAAAACACCTCCACTGATAAATTCTATTTTCTTTCCTTTACCAACTTCATTAAACTTTCCTCTTTTAAACCGGGTTCTTTAATAACAGTCTGAAATATAATAATAATAAAAAAAGGCAAATCCAAACGTTTCTAAAACGCATATCTGAATTCTGGATCTCGCGATCAACTTAAATACCATTTTTTGGTTCCTTTTACTTAAAATCCATTTTAAATCACGATTAAAAAAAGTAAAAACAGAATAAAAGAAAATAAAAGGGGGGTGGCCTTATCAGGGTTGAATCTGGCGAAGGCATTCAACGAGTAATTTAAGCGTTTGCAGGAACAAGTTGAAATTGTTTGGATAAGCATAACTGAGGACCTCATTTAAGGGTTTTAATGTTATTTGCCGTAGTGAACTCTTAAAAAGTAAACTATAAAGCCGAATATCAGTTATAAAAAAGCAAAATAAAAGTGGCACACACTACAACAGCTATTCGGATGGGGGCACTTAAATGAGATAATTACCGTAATGGCATTTCATTTGGTGATTTCTTCATGCTTTTTTCTTTTTTTTTCACAAAGCGCTTCAATTTCTGTTTTTCTTTACCATTTTGGTGTTTTCAGAGAATGTGTAAATGAGCTTGCACGCGAGGGGGGAAGGGGGGACGTGAAAAAATTGTGTGAGGGTAAAAATCAAAGGGTAGAGTTTTAGAAACGCACCAATAAACTCTTGTGGTTTGTAATTACTTTTCAACTTTTGGTTAATTGGCTTGACCACCACAGAATTGTATATCAGCACCTAAATTGGATTTTAATTAAAAATAATTGCCAGGTTGGGAAGTTATAAGCTGAATACGTATTGTTTCTAATTTGGCGTGGATTTTAGCTCAACTCGCGGAACGGTAGAGTCGAAATAAATTATTTACATCATTAAAATAATGGTATTCAATACATTACATGGACTGGAGTGAGATAAATAAATTATTATTCGTAGATTTTTTTTGCTTGAAACTTTTACTAATGTATGTAAATTAGCCTTATTGAATATTTAGTATGGATTTGTCACATTTGTATTTTTTATGTTAAGTATATAAATTTTCGTATTTGTATTTGAATATTAAGTAGAGAATTTTTCATATTTGTAATAAAATATTAAGTATGGAGTTTTTCATATTTAATATGAAAATTATGTATA
>BPLQ01007986.1:1454669-1550683 GCA_021605075.1 Caerostris darwini | reverse complement strand
TAGAATTTTTTATATTTAATATGAAAATTATGTATAGAATTTTTTATGTTTAATATGTAAATTATATATAGAATTTTTCATATTTGTATTTAAATATGAAGTATGTTGTTTTACTATTGCAGCTTATTTCACTTTATCGACACCATATTAAATAATTTTCGTGCTCCAGTTAAATTATTAATTTAATAAGCTATCATCTTGAAAAAGATATTCCAAAGACTACCGCATCACGTTGCTAGGGAGAGGAAATTAGTCTTCTAGGAAGAAACCCGTAAGGATCTCACTAGATTTGTCCGACTATTAATTTGAGACACGCTCACACAATCTCGAATGAGTCATCTCTTGGAGCAGTGCGTGTAGGCTTCATCTGATTGACTTATTTTGTTTCCTTCAGCGTAAAGGAAACCGTCTTTGCCGCTCAAATAATAAGTACATTGCTGTGCGGACATCCAGCATATATTCTCCATAGCTCAGTTGAATGAAGTATTCTGTCATCCATGATACAGATTATGGCTTGTTGTAGTTATGTTAGAAACTGAACTGTTCCATCAAGTGATTATTCGAAACGTTTGGCTGTCATATTCATTTAAAATAGAAAAAACAGCACTGCACAACTGCAACACATAATACGCAAAATAAAATATTTAAAAATTCATATTAAAGCAAATTCTTTTACGGGTTTTTATCCCCCCTCCACCCCACCTACAACCCAACCCATTATTGGCTGGAAATCTTCACTAGACCTTTTCACCCTTCTTTTTCCCACTCCAATCCTAGGTTAGGGACCAATCCTAGGTTGACCCCTTAGGGGTCAACACGTGCGTGAAAGAAAATGACCAATCAACTTTGAACTCTTCCTCGTTCCTATCCCTTCCTATCCCCCCCCCCCGAACCTATTCCTTCTCCCCCCTTCACCGCTCCCTCCCCCCTATTGCTATCCACATGGTCTCGGTCAGTGGTTAGCAATATGCATTTATAAAAAACATCAAATAATTTAAGTTATACTTTGATGCATCAATAGAATGTTTTAAAATATGGATTAAAATGATGAATTGATTCAAATGACTAAATGCCCAAATGAAATTACCAAAAGACCACTCAATATATAACTTTTCCTATAATACATACAAAGTAAAATACAACAAAAAGTTTTTCTTGATTGGCTTAAGTGTATCGATTTTTCAAATGATAGAAATAAATTTAAATATTTATTATATTCATTTAGAACCTTAGAGACATATGATATTTGTAAAGTATGTATAAAAGATATGTTATATTAAACTGAAAAATACATTATAAAAATCCTAATTTCATACTCTTTTATACTATATATATGCGTGTGTGTGTTAGACGTATCTATATATAGATATATGTTGACCTAATTTATTATATTGAAAAATAATTATACAGCAACGGACGTACCAATTTTGGAGAACCTGTGTGGTATGAAATACCACGAAACCATTCATAGTTAATAAAAATTATCTTCAATTGTAGTTGCTTCAGTTTTAAAGAGATTGAAAATTAAAAATTAAAAAAAATTAAATAAACATAAGAAATTTTTTTAAAAAGATTTGAAACATTTAAAAAATATTAAAGATAAGATGAATATTTTTTTTTAAAGATTTATGTTTTTTTACTTAATATTATATAGATTATTAATCAATAAAATTCAAAATTTATGGATTTAACATATTATTGGTTATTATTAGCAATATAGCATTTAGCTATATATATTAGAATAGCTAATATTTTTTTTTATTAATCAATAAATTAAAGAAATCGAAATAACATTATGCAACACAATTTTAAAGCATAAATTGTGTTACTTCTCATTAAATGTACAACATAGGAATTTGCTTTAGCAAGAAAGACAAAAACACTCTATCGCCAGAGAATTGATTTCATTCTGTTTTGTGAGGTCAGTCATCAAGGCAACAATTCTTCTTATTATTGGATTTCGAGTTTTCCAGAGAAATTATCCCCGTTTCAGCTCTGTAGGTCAATTCGTGAAAATTACTTTTCACGGCAGTACAGGAAATACAAATCGATACATTTTTTTGGTAGGTGTACGGAATCGACCACTTTACCCAAGAACTGTTTTCTTTAGAATTTGTAAGAACTTTCTTTTCTCTGACACATCTTTTAAAAGATTCTTTTTTTATGATACTAAACAGTATTTCAAAATATATATGGTATACGGATCAATACCTATTTATTTTAATTTATTTCAAAATTTTAAAATGTAAAAATTGGTATATTAACATTTAATAATGAAAGGTTTATAGTAAAAATTGGAAGGTTTTAGAAATAAAAGTTTCCTTAAAAAACATTAATGAAAAATATATAAAATTAAGATAAATGTATTATTATTAAAAAACATCAATTTATATTAAGTTAAATAATTTTATAAATAAACTTAAGTTAAGTTTAAGGTTAAGTTTAACAAGGCTTATTTATTTTATTTTAATTTCAGTTTTTTAATATATGAAATTTGATGCAATTAATATAATTTAATTATGAAAAGTTTATAATAGATTTATAATAAATCTAATAATAAATTAGCAGTACTAGTAATTTTATTTTATTAATAAATTTAATAATAAAATAATAGTTAATTATGAATTTGTAAAATATTACTCTTATAAAAAAGTCAATTAATATTTTCATAATTAAAATAATAATTTTTAGCAAGAAATATTTTCTTTGGACTTTTTTACTTTTATTTGGATAAACAACAATATTTTATTAGGTTATTAAAAATAAATAGTATTTCAAAAGTAATATTTAAAAAAATAAACAAATAGTATTTTAAAAAATAAATGTTGACTTTTGTCAGATAGGCTTTTTGTATGTTTATTTAAATTTCAATGCACAAAATTTTTTGCATTATATTATTTACAGTTTAATAACGAAAGTCTTAAAAAAATGGAAAGAAAATTTTCTATTATTATAATTTTGCTATTTAAAGAATACTATATCACGACCATATTTATTAGTATTTTAAAAAATTAAATGCCACTTATGGAAAAAATATTTTTATATGTTTATTTCATTTTCAATGCATAAAGTTTTATGCATTACATTATACCATTATACACAATTTAATAATAAAATCATTTTAATAAAAATGGAAAGAAAATATGTTTTAGTAACAATTTGTTTATCTAAATTATACTATATCAGTATTATATATTTTATCAGGCCCATATTTATTAGAATTAAAAAAAAAAAAATTCCACTTATGGAAAATAGATTTTTATATGTTTATTTAATTTTCAATGCATAAAGTTTTACGCATTACATTATTTACTGTTTAATAATAAAACCTTTCAATAAAAATGGAAAGAAAATCAGTTTTAATAATTATTTATTTATTTAAAGGATAATAAATTTTCGAATTATAAATTTTGGGTATTAGAAATAAAAATTGTTAAAATACATTAAATAAAATTATATTAAGTATAGATAATTTTACAAAGAATACTTTTATAAATCGTTTTACAATAACATACATATTTTAATTATAAACAAACATCTTATGCCAGTTATTAATATTAATATTTAAATCATAAAAAAAAACTTTAATAAAAAATCGCAATTTCTATTTTTATTTGAATGATTCTGATAATAGAATAAATAGATAAATAAAAAAGTAAACTAGAAATAATATTATGAGATACATAAAATCATTGAACAAATTACATTAGCTGTCATTTACAAGGAAATTTTTCTTGCGTTTTCTTAAATTAAAGTTTCATTTTTTTTATAGTGCTCTCAATTTAAAAAAAAAGAACACATATGTAAAGGTAATTAATTACACATGCCACAAAGCAAGTTAAAATAAATGTATGTTTCAAACAGTTCAAAGAAATAAGTTATCAAAACTTAAATCTAAGTGGAATATGTTAACTATAATTCACAGTTAGCGCGAGAAAAACATTGCTGCTACCAGATTTTTTGGTTGTCACCTGTACAAAAAATAAAACAATAATATTGTAGTTATTTCTCGTTATAATGTCACGCGATATAGTACTCGAAAGTTAGTTCACGTAAAAGTAGACGTGTGATTGACATTGATTTAAATTACACATTGTATAGTTGATCAGTATCAAATGTAATTTTTTAAAATGACTTGGTAAAGCATTTAATTAAAAAGCTATGAAGTAGGTAAAGCATAAAGCATTTAAAGCAGTTAATCATTTACAATTAAATTAAGCATTTTAATATTGATTACATTTTACATACAGGTATGTTATTGGATTTATTGTTATGTTAAAGTAAACACGATTTTTGTTAAACATGGTTAAATATAATATAAACAAGACAAAAAATTATAATTAACTTTTTCCCTTTTGCTAAACATTAGATAATAAAATAAATAAGTTATTTGTTAGAAATAAAGAATCTAATGTTTAGAATATTTTGATATCACTGAATAACTTCATATATTGAACATCTTAAACCAGTTTTCCAGTTATATTAATAATCAGTAACCTAATATCTAACTTAATTTAGTTAGTATGGTTAGCTTAATTTTAATTGAAACTTGAATAATTTAAAAATTTATCACGTTTTGGAATACTCTGAAATCTCGATGAATAATAAAAATAAGCATTAAAATATTAGAAAAATATTTTATTTATTATTTTTAAATTTATTATAAATATTAGATAAAAATATGGACAGTTAACCATTTTAAGCTGTTCATCATTGTATACTTATATAGAGATAATTGCAAGTTACTCAGTGGTAGCTACAGAATGGCTATCACTCGGTAACTATTTGACTGTGCATTTCCCAGAATAATTATCAAACAAGTAAAGAAGATTCAAGTAATTATCAATCAACCAGACAATAACAAACAAATTATTATGAAATTCGTTACTGGTTTTACATAGGTAGATATGCAGTTAATAAAAATATGTCAAAAATGAAAACAGGATCAAATAATTAAACTTTTTTATTTTTGAAAATATATAACTTTTTTTTTTTATAAAATTTAACCCTGCAATAGAAAATTATAAAGATGTAATTCTCCCCTTTAACAAATTTAAATTTCTTCTAACTTACAATGAAAAAAAATGTAAAGATATATTTTGTGTCTCTTTTTTTTATTTAATTTTTAAAATTATTAATGTAATTGAAATAAAAATTTAGCAAATTTATAAGTAAAGTGAATTGGAAAATTATACTGTTAGCATACTGGTTATTAAATAAACTGGAAAATTATACTGATAAGCATACTGGTTATTAAATAAACTGGAAAATTATACTGATAAGCATACTGGTTATTAAATAAACTGGAAAATTATACTGGTTACTAAGTAAACTCGAAAATTATACTGGTAAGTATACTGGTTATTAAGTAAACTCGAAAATTATACTGGTAAGTATACTGGTTATTAAGTAAACTGTAAAATTATACTGGTAAGTATACTGGTTACTAAGTAAGCTTGAAAATTATACTGGTAAGTATACTGGTTATTAAGTAAACAGGAAAATTATACTGGTTGCTAAATAAACTGGAAAATTATACTGGTTACTAAGTAAACTGAAAAATTACACTGGTTACTAAGTAAACTGGAAAATTACAAAGCATGCTGGTTATTAAGTAAGCTGGAAAATTATAAAGTATACTGATTACTAAGTAAACTGGAATATTATACTGGTAAGTATACTGATTACTAAGTAAACTGGAATATTATACTGGTAAGTATACTGATTACTAAGTAATGTGGAAAATTATAAAGTATACTGATTACTAAGTAAACTGGAATATTATACTGGTAAGTATACTGATTACTAAGTACAGTAGAAAATTATTTATTTACATCATTCACATCATTATTTACAACATTCTACAAGTATGTAAAATTAAAATCCTTAAAATGGGCGAATAACTTTTAATTAAAACCTTCATTCTGTTTTAAATGTTTAATACTAATGAATTATCAGGAGGATACTTGGATACTTCTATCTTTTGTAATGTATTCAGGATGATTAAATCATTACTTTATATTGTTCATTAACTCATACAATAGATTCATTACTCAAAGACTTTGAATTCATTGGAATTAATTATGTCAATCTTTATTCTGAATTCGGTAAATTTAAGTATTTATCAAGTTTGGAAATGTGTCTTATTCTGAATTTGTTAAATCTTCCTTAATCTCCAAAGTTTAGAGATAAATGAGCAACTGTAGCACGAGCAACTAATCACTTTATGCCAGATTATTACATCACCATTTTCTAGTCTGGGTATTGACTCAACAAATAAAGATTCCTTGCATCTGAAGATTTTCTGAGAAAGCTGTCTTTGAGCTACTGAAAGAGCTGTTTTCGTAAGAAAAAAGCTTTAATAAAGTAAAAATTATCTCCCCATGAATCTTTTCCATTAACTTAATGATCCTGTATTTGTGTATTTGGAAGTATATGCCAAAAACAATTAAGTTATGGATTAGTAAAAGCTTGTAATAGAAAGCATAGACAGGCTACCCTAATAAACTAATTATTATAATCGAAATTTGCGCATAACATAAATGCGACATTAAATGAAGGAAATGAGAAATTTGCCTCATTTGGTGTTTATTGTTTATCTAATGCTTTGTCAAATATAACTAGAATTAAAGGTTAAACAATAAGGACACCATTTTGTCTTTATGTGTTCATTAATTTCAATTTGTTCTTTTATTTGACAGTATACAACAAATATTCAATTGCTATGTTATTGTTGAGATAAAATGCCTTAAAACAATTTTGAAATTTATTTCTCAGCACAATAAAGTAGGGTGGCCAACAAACGGCCCACCTTGAACATTTTTCCGGCCTGTGAGATTTATCACACTTTTACAAAATATATTTATTTTTTAATGGCCAAAGTAGTGAAAAACAATCTATCAATAAATATATATATACATTATGTATGCATTTATATATTTAAAAATTATGTGAAAATATTAACTTTGATTTTAGAATAATATTCTTGCGAATATATGACTGATATTGCCAATTTTATTTATAAGAATAATTAAATAATATTCTGCGAACTCATGATGCGCGCGCATCTTGGAACATCTAATATAACAAATTTTATGTTTCATTTTAAATGACCTCAGTGACGCTGTGGCCATCCCTAGATACACAGAGTTAATTGTTGATAGCAGAGCAAACCAGACTCTTCGTTGGCGCTTTTGGTTCAACCTACACCTGCGAACCGGTTTTTTTTTCTAAAATGAAATTGACCAAACACAAAACACGCTCAAACAAAACGGACACTAATCTGCACCACCCATTACGATGTGCAAATACCCAAATTGAGATCGATTTGCAAAAGCTAAGTGAATGAGTTGAGAAACAAATATCGTGCTAGTAAAATAAATATTTTTAATGAATTCATTTTTTTTAAATTTAATTCATATTTATTTATTTTTTTATATTTCATTTTTAGTTTTATATATTCCTTTGCAATGTGAGTTTAGTATCATTATTATTATATTACATGTAAGAATGATGATACACACAATAATAATACTCAATATGTTTCAATTTTTCACTCCAAAAAATGTCTATAGTCGGTCTACATCTATTATGGGCATATATAATTTTATATGCGGCCCGCGGTATTATGATGCATTTCTAAATTGACCCGCAAGATCATTTGGGTTGGCCAAACCTGCACTAAAGGATGACATGAAAAATAAAAACATACTTGTTTCTTCAATAGTCTGTGCATTGTGAATAAATGTTTAAAGATAAAATATTGTTTTCAAATTGGGATGTATTAGAATTTATTATTTCATATTTTACTTAACAAGTCCAAAAATTACCTGGTTTATTTGAGTTAGATTTCCTCTTAAATCTCAACTATATAGTACCTCCCATCACAAATGCTACTTCCCATAATACCCACTAGTCCCATAACAATCGCTATACTCATCATGCATTATTATTTTGTTATCGCAAGAAATGAGGCAAATATTCTTTTGTACCAGTACCCCATTGTTTTCCCCAAGAGAATTGTTTGAGTTTATCATTTTCTAAAAAAACAAACAGTTAAACAATGACAGATGCAGTTCCGAACAATTCTTCAAACAATTCTGCTTTCCTCTTTTAAACAAATGCTTTAAGGGTAAATTTTTAATATTTTGATAAACGGTTACTTATTTAAAAGTTTATTTTGAGAAATTCCTGGTATCTAATTCCTGAATCATTTTGAATATAATGCAAAATATTTATTAATAATCTCTAAGAGTGAACATTAATTTTTCTTGTAAGAAATGAATTTTTATTCTCAATTAATTATTTTTATTTAAATTTTGTGTTGCCAGAAATATTTTTGTAACTTTAACTATTGGTTTATTTATCTACTTATATATTTATTGATTTCTAATAAAATATTCAATAAATATGTTACAAAAAGTCGTCCTAAAACTGTTTTTAAAATTTAATATTAGTCGCCAATTCAAATGAGAATTTTAACAAAATGTGTCATTTCAGAATGTATTTACCATCGTTAAGTATTTGTTTCAATGGAATGAAATATGTTATATTATAGTTTATTGTATGATTCTGTAGTTTTTGTAATATGTTGTAGAATTTTTCCTACGACGAAAGTTGTAAAATTTCGTTCACGGGAGACAGGAAAGTATATTTTTTGACAAGTACATAATAACAGCCCATCACTAAAATTTGACAGCAGGTAAACAGTGTTGTGGGTAGTTATAAGTTATGAAAATTATAGAACAACATGTCGCTCAAATCTGATAGCATATATTCAGTATCGTGTATAATGAGACTCATGAAATTGACGATTCTCTGTTCCACCTTCACAGGTCGAAACAATTACAGAGGGAATATGGACTACACCATGATTTGTTCCATCAAGTTTAATGATAGACCATGAGCTGAGAAAATGTCTACTCCAAAGAAAAGTGAGGGAACCTAACCCCCGGCCCACCTCTTGACGGATTTACTTAAAGGGAGGTTTTTGCGGAAGAAAAAAAGTAAAGTTCTGTGACGAGTCGACAAAGAGTGGCAATTTTCTCTGAAGTGACCGAACAGGCCGGAGTTTCTGCCTGTTTTCAAAGTGAGCCCCTTGTGGTTTCGTGTATAACGCCGTATGATAATTAAGGTCTGCCGCAGACCACATGTTTTAAATGTGTCATCGACTCGAGAATTCAGAAAATTTTCTTCCTTGGAGTGAATTGCACTTGTGAATCAAATTTAAATCTTTAATTTATTTATTTATTTATTTATTTATTTTTTTTGTAAATAATAAATTATATTAACCAAGAGTTCTGTATATATATAATGCTTTTAAATAAAAATTAAAAAAGTGTTCCCATAATCCTGAAAGTGGCCCTCTTCTAGAAGCCGTTATTGGTCTAGTATAGGCCGAGAAGTAGCAACATATATATATATATATATATATATATAATTTTCCTCTTCTATTATGCAATATTCTTTGAAATTATAAAAGGCTAGGTAAAGTAAAACTAAAATCGAAAGTAATCATAAAAAAATATATTTTTTAAAAAATATTCTTAAATTATTTGTAAAAGTTTATTTGCAACAAAACTTGAATTTCAAACATCGAATTTGAAATTTATTAGCATAAAAATTAAGAACTTTCTTTGAATGAAGATTGTGTTAGTATAAAGTTAATTAAATTTTTATGAATAAACAAATACCTTTTTGAAGCTATTGTAGAAATGCGAAAAAATTAATTTCATTTATTAGCTTGTTAAACTTACAAAAAACACAAATAATAAAATTTCATTTCGGTTTTTAAATTAAGAATTTCTTTCAGCAAACAGAAAATAAATTTTTCTTCGCATAATTTGCATAGATTCAAAATATAGTTAAGCCTAAATTTGTTGCTGTTTTTATTACGTATATACATATATATATTTTTTCAATTTTTCCATGAGCCCGAAAACAATCTTTCAGATGTTGATCACTTTGGAAAATCTCATTACTTTTTTAGAAGAAGCAATATCGATTGTAATATCCACATCCTTATACTTATTTTTTTATCCTTAAAGCAAAAAAAAATCCCTTTAATTTAGAAAATCCGTCGTTTTCTTTTTCCATTTTCCCCATCAGTAATTAAAAATAAATAATTCTTGTAAACCCACTTGAAAATACCTCGGAAAATGTCACAGAAATCTTGTTATTTATTCTCTTAATCAAATTCATTGTTCCGATTAAATGACGAGGAAAACAAAAAAAAAAAAAAAAACAGGTCAGAAGACAAGAATAAATAATCGATGAATTAATTCATGGCTTGAATCATTACGTTTCCAAAGAATAATATCTACTTTTCGTTATGAGATCCAACGACTGGAATAAGACATCACTTTTTCCCCGAAGGGGTAAAAAAGGGAATAAAATAAAAGCATCGGAGGGAAAAAAAGGGAAAAAAAAGCAAGAAGAATTCCAACTAAGACTAAGATCCAAAGTACATGATTAAATCATCAAAGCTTACGTCAGCATATATCGACCGTGAAAGACGTCCAAAAAATCTGGAACACCACAGAAAAAGAAACTAATCATAAAAAAAAAAAAAAAAAAAAGAAAAGAAAAATTCGACACTAATCAATAAAAGAAGGGTCCTTCATTATATTTCTTTCCAAAAATCCGATACACTTCGAAGATGCAAATGCAAGGTAATTTTCAGTTGTACCAGAATAATTTCTTTTATGGCAATTATGATAGCTGGAAAAAATCAGTTATTTATATTTAGAACTTATTGCTACTTAAGGCTATGCTATTGAACTATCCCAAAAAGTAATGGATTTTTTTTTTTTCGAACTGTTATTTTTTATTTCTCATATATTCATATTTTGAATTTATTGTTACTTAAGAATATGCCATTGAACCATCCCGTAGTAAATGATATATATTTTTTTCATATTATTATTTTTAATTTCGCAAATTTAGAGCTCATTTTTCATATTTGGAAATTCTTGCGACTTAAAACTACGTCGTTGAACAACCAGGAAAGGAAATGTTTTTTTTTTTTTATACTATTATTTTTCATTTCATATATTTTCATATTTAGAACTTATTTTTCATGTTTTGAACTTGAAGCTATGTCAATGAACAACCCCGAAAATAAAGGAATAATTTTTTCATATTATTATTTAATCATTTCTCAAATTTAGAACTCGTTTTTCATATTTGGAACTTATTGTTAATTAAAGCTATGCCATTGAACTCATATAAATGCAAGGAAATGGATTTTTTCATACTATTATTTTTCATTTCGCAGATTTTCATATTTAGAACTTACTATTACTTAACCCTATGCAATTGAACAATCCCGAAAAATTTGTTTTTCATACTACTATTTTTCATTTTACATGTTTTCATACTTAGAACTTTTTGCTACTTAAGGCTATGCCATAGAATAATCCCCAAAAAAGAAATGAATTTTTTTAATATTATTATCTTCTCATTTCTAAAAGTTATTAGAATTTTATATCATTGAAAGAGAATGATTTTGTTACTAATTAAAATATCTCTTAATATGTAATATACATAAAATATGAATTCATTAAAATGTCTCAGATTGGATAAATAAATTTCTACGCTAACAATTATCAAAAATATCTGTATAAATTATTTATTTTATCAACAATGATATTTTTATTGTAGTTACAGAAAAATTATAAAATATTAGATATTATAAATTATATATTTCTTAGCACCAATGCTAACATTTAGGTTATAAATAACATTTCCATAACCTTTCCATTTCTATAAATTGTAAGTATCATTTATAATTATTTTCTTCTCTAATGATTATCATAAATACTGTAGGGAAATATTCCTTTGTAAGGGGGGAAAATTATCTGCTATAAGTCTTTAAAATATACGAGTTCAATATTATTTAGATTATCCAATTAAAAATTAATGCAAGTGATATTGAATTCATAGATTTCCTTCGTATTTTAACTTCAAATGAATTACAATGACAAGTTTAAGGCTTACATTTTTAAAAATTTAAATTAAAAGCTTAAATGGACGGAAGTAGCAATTGCGTACCTCGCAAAATATATCTCAAGAGCAGGAAAAGGCACATGTTCAAGGAATGCTCTACGGTTGCGTTCAATGACAATCCAATTTGTATCAACTGTGGCCAGAAGGGTCATATCGCCTCATGGAAAGGTTCCGGGAACATTCCCCTGTGCCCCCCAAAAAAAGACCTCTACCGAGAAAACAAGTCCCTCAAAAGAGTGCTTACATCTCAAGAAGTGGATTTGCAGATTCCCTTTGCGGCGATCCTAATATCCAGCCCAGCTACAGCTTGTCATCGAAATTGCTGGTATGCTAAGCAAGATGTTCGTATTGAAGGAATATGCCAACATTTTTACCTCCCTTAGAGGTATTGAAAATGTCTACAACTGGTTATTATTATGCAGTAACCCGTGGACTAGACGTACTAGCTTCGTCTACTTCACAATGATTGGATGACTCCTATTCCCCTATGACTCCTCCTCTGGCCAATTGACTATCGCTGTGGTCTTTGGTACCACAGACTTCAGATTCAAATCCTGCCGGGCATAGATGTTTGTTGGTGGTTCGGAATCCCCATTAAACTGTAAATCCCTGTCTAATTAGCCTGAAATGTGCAAAAAATGACCTGTAGAACGACAAACCAAACCTTCCTCTACAGGCGTGCTTCTGTTTCAGACACTCTAGCTGCTTTTCACTTTCTCAACTGTTTTTTATAATTCATGGGATTCAAGCCACTGCCATTAAGATTCGAATCCTAGCGGTGGCATGGATGCTTGTTAGTGGTTCGAAATTCACATTAAACTGTAAGTCCCGGTCTAATTAGTCTAAAATGTGCAAAAAAGTAACCTGTAGAGCCACAAACCAAATCTTCCTCTACATTCGAGCTTCTGTTTCTTACTTTCTCAACTGTTTTTTTACACTTCATGGGCTTCACCCCATCGTCATATCAACTTTAAATTCCAGATAGAAGGTTTGTGGCTGCTTTGTAGCCAAGGTACATCGTCCACTTGAACCCGAAATGGAAATTAAATATTCCAAAAATTAATATTGTAATTTAAAAAAAAAAAAAAATATTTTTACACTGACTTGAAAAACAGAAAACTGCCAATGTGACGAACTAACATCAGACAACATTCAAACATAAAATAAATTGGTATTATTATCTACTTTTATCATTAATGAATAAATGTCTATCTTTAATTTTAATTCATTTTGTATGCAGTTTATATAGAAACTTAAAGCCAAATAGTAATTAGAACTGTTATTTACAAGATGTTAGAAAATAAATTTCTTCCAAATCAGACTTTCTATTTATCTGCGGTTAATACTTATTCATTATTCAATTCGCTCGTTACTTTTAACGAATTCATTGGACGAAAGAAATTCCACAACTAACAAACAGCAGGTGTTTATGTAAGATTTCATTGAGATTAAAAACAAGCGAAAATAAACCAGACGTGCAAATTACGCTGTGCAAATACCACGGTGTGATTAAATGTTTATTTTAAATTAGAATTTCAATTCTTAATTCTGAGTGTAGTTGAATTTTCGGAAAGAATTAGAGGAAACAGAATACTAAACAAGCCAACCTCCAGAGACAGCGGGGCTGGAAGACATTTGCATAAATTATTAAGGATATCACAAAAGGATTCCCCTTTTAAAATACGGATTGTTTCAATGACAGAATATATTTCTACTGGTAAACACTAAGTTTCGCCTTTGACGTTAAGTTTTAAGATCTTTACAGCGCAGTTAGCGTACGAAATGCGGTTGTTAACTTTAAGAAAAGAGCCTTCCGACGTCTCTGAAGCAAATCCGTTTTCTATATCGATTGGGAATTTGCATTGTAATGGATATCTTATTTCCGAGGAATTGTCGTATAATTTCATGGCTCCAGGCAAAGCTGTGAGAAGTTCTGCGAGAATTGAAGATAATAATTTCTGAGAGGAGTCGGGACTTAACTGGATTATTATTAAGTCTCTGTTTTCAAGTGCGGAATGCATGAATGCAGCTGATGTGATCAAAAGCAATTGAAAGTGATCCTTTTGTTGCTTTTCAAAAGTCGGAATGCTAATTTTGCTTATTCTTAATGAAGAAAATTTATCTTTGATACTTGCAGTTTGACTTTTTTAAAAAGAACTTTGCATGGCAATGATTTGTTTTCCTTCTAAAATATTAACAAATGTGTAAACATATGATGACTTATATAAATTCCAGTATCATTGAGAATTTTTTTTATTCAGTCTTGTCATTTGCTTTATCATGACTAATTTCAATGGCTCACAGAAATAAGAGAATTATATAAATGACAAGTCATCAGACTTATTAAGAAAAGTAGAGCGCGACTCGTGGCTGAGTGGCGACGCTGGTGAGCATTAGGGCTACTATTACTACTACATCACTATTGTGCCTAGAGCTAAGTTGCCCTTTTACAGTTGGGGAATGATGTGGGTGAGAAGATTCGCTTATTCTGTTTTGTCACTCTACTGTCATTTTTTGCACACTTTGAGCTAATTATACCGAGACCTACTGTTTAACGTGGATTCCGAACCAATAACAAACATCCATGCCACCGCCAGGATTCGAATCGGAAGCATATAGCATCAATGTCCAGAGCTTTAGTCAATTGGTCATTAGGCCGCGGGGGAGAAGAAGTCTGAATGGGCTCTGAGACCCTCTAAGGTCATATGAGACCGGGAACTACGGCAAAAAGTGGATTCCGAACCATTACAAACATCCATAGCATCGCCGATCTCGAACCCGAAGCCTGTGATACCGAGCGCCAGAGCGCTAGATGAGGTTCATTCCACTGTCGGCACTGTTCACCCACTGTTCATAAGCAACATAGAGTAGTAATAGCCAGTAGTAAAAATTGTAGCCAAAAACAGCCAAGCTACCGTTGCAATCAATGCAATCAAACTAAATAAAATAAAAAGTAATGGGAAGAGTATCTTCACATGAGGAGTACGTTGCCCCAATCTTTCTATATCAGAAGTCAAGGTCATTGGAAGAAAGGGGTCATTGAGCTTTCGGGTCAGTCCCATGTCTAGATGCCAATTCGTAAAATAAAAAATAGTATCCGAGTGGTAAGTGTTATTCGAGAACAAAAAAAAGATAAATTGTAATAATCGATCCCAACTATCTATCTTTGTATTGGAATCGAATCTTTGCTTTACTGGTGGCAGTAGAAATTATGTTCAACTATTGAACATAGGCATGTGTTCAAATTCATTAAAAAGATTGAAATGTTGTTAAATCTTCTTCCTAGTATTGCCTACCCAATTTTCACTACCTCATGTTGTGAACCTCACTATACAGTGCCAATCATGTTGGAATTAATGATATAAAAAGAAGAGAATTAATCGATTTGTATAGCATTCAAATTTATCAAAGACATTCTTTAAACTTACCATTACTTTTAAACAAGATATATTGAAGCAATATTTTTGGAAATTTTTATAATTATACACTTTTATGCTTTTATTCATATTGTTATCACAGCAAACGACCATAATTTAGTTACCTGTCATTAAATTTCAGAATAGGTTTAAATATAAGTTGTAACCGTGCTTAATCCTACGCACTGCAAGAGCTTCCCTTGGGGCGTTCAGAAGAAATCATCAGTTGGCATCGAGACTCTTACCGGAGAGGACGTAAAGCGAGATCGAAGCTGCTGTCCTAGAGAAGTTTCATTTACAGTCTATCACCCCCGGGAAAAGATCTAGTAAGTACAATTATGTGTATTTATTGGCCAACAGACTCTAATCCACAGAGGAAGTATATTTCGCTATCCAGAGTATATCTGAGTAACTTTATTTACAGCTTAGAAGTGGATTCCTTCCACGAATCTTTAATTAGATGTCTTTAAATGTGTATACATGCTTTCTGTTAAATATTGTCTATCTTTAATTGCCGTGTTGATGTCGTATTTATGTGCTTTTACATAAAGCTATGTGTTCTTAAACCTGTGTCTCAACCCAACCAAACCCAGATACAGCTGCACAAATAAACGACGATCTACTACAAAGTTAGATTATGCTAACAGTATGTTTTGGAAATTAAGAGGTATGTATATAGCCAATTTGTTAATGTCTTAGTTTTAACGATATATTAAGATATCAATACAAATTTTCGCAAAAACGATTTATCATAATGGATTTAATAAAATGGAAAATTTTTAGATTGCAGCAAAATTTTCCTAGATTGTGTACTCAGTGATTGCTGGGATGTATGGAACTAGAGCAACTTTGATTTATGAGTTTATAATTAAATGGAAAATTAAAAAAATTTAATCAATCATATCTAATAAGGACAATACACTTTAATTTAGCTTTATAATTTATGTTATAGCAAAGTCCTAAATTATATCTTACATTTAATATTTAATAATTCGTTCAATGAAGAGTCTTCTGCATTCAAAATTATTCAGTTCACCATCGAATATTATATTATTTATTCATGTGCAGTGAACTAAATCATTCACAAATATACAAATTAAATTTATTTCAAGATGAATGAGCAGGTTAAATAACTTCACAAAGTTAAAGTTAAGGTTAATTAATAAAATTCTGGAGTATCCAATTTAAATAATGAAACATTGATAAATTGTGATATTTAAAATAGGAATATCGGTTATCATAAATTTGATATTTTAATTATTAAAATTATAAAAAAATTTACAATCGTCTATAAAAAACAATGCTTTTTTATTTATTTTCTTAGAGTAATTTGATAAGTTGAAAATCTGCTTATAATTTCTTTTAAAAAAATAACTAACAATTAAATGCATGAAGATGTAATAAATATTTCAGTTTATATCTGCTAGTTAATTTAGTCATCTCATAAATATTTTACTTTCCTTTATTTACATAATATATCCTAAACAATGAAAAATATTTCAGCTGTTTTTCAATTTATGTAATGAAAAATATTCAGTTCAGTAGAAACAAAATTCGTAATATACTTAAAACCAGCATTTATAAATCAAAATTTAAAGAATGTGAAAATCTAATAATCTAAGAGACTTTTTTGAAAATAACAGTAAACTTTTATTATATGAATAATTTATATTTTTTACAAATATTTTTTTGGTAGTTAATATATGAAAAGTTATGTTTCAAACATGCAATTTCTCTTTTTTCAATTTTTAATATTTTCAGGAGTAATTTAGTTAAAATTATAAAAAAGGAGTGTAGAAAATTTAGTTTTTTAATTTAAACAAATTACATAAAAATAAGCAAAATTTATAATACAGCAATAATTAATAATCCAATCTTTTATAAGTACTTAACAATCTAAATTTTTACAAGTTGTTTCAAACTTACAATTTTTCTTTTTTCAATTTTGAATTTAATCATTTTTAGGAGTTTAGTTAAAATTATACAAAAAGAAGTGTAGACAACTTATTATTTTTATTTTAAACGAACTATTTAACAACAAAAAATTTATTATACTACAAAAATGAATAATCTAAACAAATTAGAATGGGAATCAATTAAATATAATTATAATAAATGTATATAAAAATTAAGAATTCGGAAAAAAGAAGATAATTTTAATCATAATTCAAAATTATAAAATTATAACATATTTAGTTTCACGGCTTCTATGAATAAATAAAAAATTAAGAAATAAATTTTATAAAGTTATAAATTAATAAAATTATATAATTATAATAACAAATATTATTATTATTATGAAATAATACATAATTATAATACTATTATACCTTGTAATTAATTTTTTAAACTGACAAAATATTTTAAGATAAAAATAATTTTTAGTTATGACGTTTTATTCCTTTAAATAATTCTTAAATTAATTAAAAAGCAAAAATAAATGCTTTTAAATAAAAATGAAAACTACATTTAGATGTCTTTCTATAACAAATCAACTGAAGCATGAGATTTATAATTATATTAATAAAAAATAACATTATTATTATTATAAAATAATATAAAATAATAATAGTAATAATAATAATAAATCTTGTAATTAATTAATTTTTTAAAGCAGACAATATATTTTAAGATACAAAATAATTTCTAATTATGACATTATATACTTTTAAGAATTTCTTAAATTAACTAAAAAGCAAAAATAAACGCTTCAAATAAAATAAAAAAAAATTGCATTTAGATGTTTTTCTATAGCGAATCAAGTGAAACATAAAATATTGTTTAAAATTATAAATAAAGAAAATTTTATAATTATGATATTAAATATTATTATTAATGTAATTATAAAATAATTTATAATAATAATAATAATAATAATAAACACAGAGATTAATTAATTTTTTTTAAAAATACAATATATTTTAAGATAAAAAAAATTTTTAGTTATGAAATTTGATACTTTTAAGTATTTCTTAGATTAACTAACAAGTAAAAATAAACGTTTTAAATAAAATTTAAAAAATATGCATTTAAATGCTTTTCTATAACAAATTATGTGAAATATAAAACTTTTGGACATTTTTAATAACCAATAAATTTTATTTGAATGCATTTCTTTGCATAAATAAAACGTACAAAAATAGTTTTCTTTTCATAACAAACTTGCTGAAAACGATTTTTTATAAGATGCCATTAAGGGCTAAGAAACTTCAATAGTAGAGAATCTGTATTTAAAATAAAAATCTTCTTTTAGAATTCTTGCTGTAACAGACTAAGTGAAACATGAAACTTTTGTACATTTTCACTAACCAATAAATTTTATATGAATGGATTTACTTGCAATAAACAAAACTTAAAAATACGAAGTTTTCTTATCATAATAAACTTTCTGAAAATGTTTTTCTATAAGATGCCGTTAAGGACTGAAAATTTATAAGGATAAGAATAAATTTTTAATCTTTATATATATATTTAGTTATTTATTTTGTCCAACTCGTATCAATGCACTCCGCTGGTAAACGTTAGGGTGGAGGTTCAACCAGCTGGCGACTTTGTTGTAGGCAATGTTTTAAAAACGAGGAGTCTTGATGGCATTTGTGATGTTCAGCATCTTGTCTCGTTCGTTGGCGCTGTGGGTATCACGGACTTCAGGCTCGTATCCTGGCGATGGCATGGATGTTCCCGTTCTAATTAGTCTAAAGTGCACACAAAATGACCGTAGAGCGACAAACAAAACAAAACCTTACATGAGATCACACGGGTTCCAGAACTTGGTCTAGATGTTGCTGTCTCCCAAGTTGGGTAAGAAAAAAAAAGTTATTCATTTATATTTGCACATGGGTTGGGTCTTACATGTGTTCTACTTATGTATACCACGAAAAACGTACCAACAAAACTGAAGGAAGGATTTTGATGATTTATTGCACGCATTTGAAAGTTGTATGGGGGAAAAAAAACACCTGGCAGTAAAACTAGGAGTGGGATATCAGCCAAAAAATGTTTTGACTTTTGAGTCGAATTTATAAATAAATTTTATGAATATAATTCACTTTTCCATACATTTTTGAACTTTTAATTAATGGATTTAGAAAATTTGCAAAGTAAATTTAATAAACTTTATTGAACTTATTATGACTCTTAATGAACTTTGAAGACATATTTGAAAAAAATGTTTTTGCATTCATAGAGTATTTTTTACAATTTTAAAGGTGTAGTATTTGAAACGACTTAAAAGATATTATTGTACAAAGTTACGTTGTAAGTTATATAAAGTAAAGTTGTTAAAAGTTATTATTGCATACAAATATATTTATTTCCTATAAAATTTACAGTACTAAATTACCAAGTGCGAAAATATAATAGAATATCTGAAGGCAAGTTTGAGAAAAATATAAATTTTAATAAGGAAAATTAACGCCAATGACATTAAAGTCAGGCTTGCTTTTAATATACAATGTAAATTTCGTGAGCGTTAATTATATTTTATATTGAATGGTATGAACTTCATTTGATTCAAGAATGCCGTTAAGGAGACGATGAAGTCTGCCGTAGCATTTTTTCTCACTGGAAGAGTTTTGGCATTTTTTTTCCCAGAGAGAAGAATGTATATTCTTTAGCAAGTACATAATAACAACCCAGCACTCACATTTGACAGCAGATAAGCAATGTTGTGGATACTTATACTACATGCAATTAGTGTTTTGTACTAATGAGAACAACCTGTCACTCAAATCTGATAACAATGAGACCACATGAAGTTAGTGATTGTCTGTGCGACCTTCACAGATCAAAACAATTACAGATTGAATATGGACTGCATAATGAGCTGTTCCACCATAATTGGTGATAGACCATGAGCTGAGAAATTGACGGATTTTCTTAAAGAAAGGTTTTTCGAAGACAGAATCCTGCGACGAGTCGACCAGAAATGTTGTTTTTCTCTTTTTCTCTGAAGTGACTGAATAGGTCGGAAATTGCATTTGTTTTCCAAAGTGAATCTCTTGTGGCTTCGTGTATCACGCCGTGTGATAATTAAGATCTGCCGCAGACCACGCGTTTTGAGATTCGATTACTTGTGATTTAAACATGCACTTGTGATCAAATTTATATTTTAAAATTTTCAGTTCTTTGTATAATAATCCAGAGCTGTGAGTGCTTGTAAATAAATATTAAAGTGTTCCCATGATCCTTAAAGTGGCCCTTTTCTTGAAGCCGGTATAGGTCTAGTATAGGCTGAGATGCTATACTGTATCAGCACCATACTGAGTTTTAAAAAGGCAATGTAGGAATTTTTCACAGTATAACAGTAAAATCAAAATTTCATTAATCAAGGTGATATGGAAAGTCTAATATAATCCTTTACATAGGTTTGGTGACATTTTACTTGATAGTGAGCAATGATAAAATACAAAATTCCTTACAAAACATAGAAATAAAAGAAAAAAAAAAATAAATAATAGGAAAGAGCATTAAAATATTTCTTTCCAAAATAATTTTTTTTATGTAATAGTTGATTGTTGAAAGTTGATTTTTATTTATTTTAAATATGACATTTATTTTATCTATTTCTAATTATTCATGTATAAAAAAAAATTGAAAACAGAAACCATCAATCAATTATTGACAAAATAAAAAAAGAATCAGAATATAACTAAAAAGAATTTAGGCTAAAAGCAATTCTTTATCTACGAATGATTTAGTAGGTAGATAAAAATCAAACAGCAAAAAATATTTTAAGTCTGAATTTATGAATCACAAGTTTGAAAAAGGAACGTAAAAAGCTATGACGTCATTTCCCATTGGTGACATTTGAATAAATAGTCGGGTACCGTTGAATAAATAGTAGTTTGGAGTCGCAATTCTACATTCAAAAAATTAAATTTTTATTTTTAAAAAAAATAAGATGAAATTTTTCATGATTTTTTACTACGAATTAGATGTAAAAAAATAATATACTCAGAGAAAAAAAATCTAAATTATATGCGGTATAAATTTTTTTAATAAAACTCACTAACAAACCAAAATATCTTGCTTTATTTGCTCTCATTACAATTGTTATTTTGCAAATGAATAATGAAATAATTAGTGATAATAATTAGTGAAAAAATGCTATTTTTTCCGGTTTTGAAAGGAGATAAATACTTTCAGAATTAGTATCTTAATTTTTAAAATCTTCCATTATGTTTTACTAAATTCATGAAATTCAAAAGTTAATTATTTCCTCACTTACATCGTAAATTCCCTTCTTTGTGTGTTTTTATAACCAACTAATATTTGAGACATATATAAAACTTTTATTATCGTTTCTATTGAATAGTTTCATGATCTATTTGGACATTTTATTTGCATGCTACAGAGGCTTTTCACCAAGATTATTTTTTGTTTGCTTGCTTTGTTAGAAATTATATGCATTCCAATAATATATATATATATATATATATATTATGTAGGTAGATATGATTATGTATATTACATCCAATGATATTGAACATTGCATTTTGATTGCGATATGATTCTGCCAAAAGGCAGATCTCCAGAAAGGCGATCTAATCTGCCAGAAGGCAGATAACAGCTCAACAGCCCACAACGGGGTTGTTGTGCAATGAAAAAGAAGAAATTACAGATAACGGAGAATAATTTAAATATTTCTCAAAAATTAAAAGTGTTACACGAAATTTTAATTGTAACAAAAAAAAAAAAAATACCAGAAAATATCATAGTTTTTACCATAGATTTTAAAATGTTGAATAATTTTACCCATTTATTCAAACATATTAAAATATCAGATTTTAAATAAAAAATTTGTCCTCACTGAAAACATTGCAAGACAATTTATAAATATGTTTTTTTTAATTAAATACTAATTTTATTAAATCTGATTTTTTACTTCAAGATTTTGTGAATCCTTCTGTAAACTTTTTAAAAAAACTACATGTAAAGCGAAAAGTAATGTGTTTTACACATCAAAGTCGAACAAGAATCCTTGAAAGACAATTTATTAATGTATTTTTTGAATTAAATATTAATTTTAATAAATCTGATTTATTATTCTTAAGATTTTCTGAGTCCTTCTATAAACGTTTTTTAAATGAAACTACATGTAAAACGAAAAGTAATGTGTTTTACACATCAACATCAAACTAAAGTCTTTGTAAGATAATTTCTGAATGTATTTTTCGAATAAAATTTTAATTAAATCTGATTTTTTAGCATCTTTTGTAAAGTTTTTTTAATCAAAACTACATGTAAAACGTAAAGTAATGTGTTTGTACACATCAACATCAAATAAGTATACCCTTTTCAATGTTAAAATTTCCTTTCCTTTCCAACCAGTCGTAGTCAGTGGACATGGTGGCCTCCGACCACTGTTTACCTACTTCGTACTGGGGTACTGTAAGGGAAAAGAAATAAAAGAAAACGAATCCTCTTGCTGTTATTCTTGCTTTAATTTCATTAAAATCTTAATCTATTAAAATCTTATCATTAAAATCTTATTAATTAATTTCATAATATAAGCAAACATATTTGTTTGCGGAATATTATAATTTAAATATAATTAATTTACATTTAAAAGTATAAAGCTGGAGTGAATACTGCTTAAATATTAAAGTATAAATTTACAAAATTTGTTGTACTTTACTTTTAATCATAAGCATTTAATAGAGGCTACCTGATCAATATTCTATCAAAGTTAAAAACATTGTAATTAAATATTGTAACTAATATTCTTTAATTCCTAAGTTATGTTAAAAAAAACCTAAACATAAAAAGTGCTATTTTTAAATCTTAAAACACATTTAAAGAAACTTTTATTTAAATAAATAGCAGAAAATTAATTTTTTCTTCCTGTTTTATCATATATCCCTTATACCAGAATTAATATCTTTAAAAGTATAAAAAAAAATCATAACTTATTATAATAATTATCTCATGATAGAATTTATCTTTTAATGAATATAAGACGGCTCATAAAATCTATATAGACATTAAAAGTTTGATAACATTGTATTTTATCATGAAAATTTATTATGTAAGAAGTTGCAAGTCTTATATTAAATATCAAATGATATTTTTATAATATGATGTATTTAGAAATAGAATTATCAATCTTTAAAAAAAATTGCTGGCTTAATACATTTGAGGACCTGTAAGATTATAAATATTTTGAAATTATAATCACCTAAACGTGTAAGCCTTTTTAAAATATGTGTCTTTTGTTTTTTGAAGAAATTTAAATTTTTAAATAAATACTTAATCATTAACTTATGACATTTATCCTTACCGCCAATTTTTTGGTTAATTTCGAAATTAACTGAGAATTCTTGGACTTTTTTAACACCTCACTGAATGAGTCTTCTGTCTGACACAAATATAGCAACACTGTTGACAGGCCCATAAGAATTTTGTATAGTAGCATCCTTCAAACGATACGTGTCAAAACTTCATGACATTTTGATGATTACTTTACAGTGGTTTTAGTGATCCCAGTTTTTTATTATTTTTATTATTATGTTATGACATCCGTATTTTAAGACATGCATGATATTTTGTTCACCAACTATCTTGACAAAGACAAAGCTTTCAATAGCAAATATTACATGTTCTTATTGCATCAATTGAGTGTAGAAATTAAGAAAAAAAAAAGTGCTGTTTCATCAAGAAAATGCCCCGTGTCACAAGTCGATGAAAACTATGGCTAAATTGAATGAACTGCTCTTCGAATTGCTTCCCCATCCATCGTACTCTCCAGATCTGGCCCCCAGCGACTATTGGCTTTTCGCAAAAGATGCTCCAGGGAAAGAAATTTGGCTCAAATGAAGAAGTGATAATTGAAACTGAGGCCTGATTTGAGAGCATAGACAAAGCGTTCTACAAAAAAGGCATCGTAAAATTAGAAGAAAGTTGGAATGCATGTATCACCCTTGAAGGACAGTATGTTGACGAATAAAGTCGAATTTCTAAAAAAAAAAAAAAAAAAAAAAAAAAAAAAAATTTTGGAGATTTATTGAGGATATGTTATGGTCCTTATATGAATTCATTAATATAAAAATATACCGTCTGAAATAATAATAAAAATTATTTTCTTTTGTGATAAATCCAGAAGAAAAAATTAAGCCAAACAAAACCAACAAAAAAAAAACATGTCGAATTTGTTGTTTCAAAATAAAAGTATTGTTGTCTAGTGAAATAATAAAAAAAAACGAAATAAATAACAGTAAATAAATAAAATATGCAATAAAAACAATGAAAATATAATTAAAATGAATGTGAAAAGTAAAATAAAAGAAAAACTTATAAAAATGAAGAAATGATAAACAAAAACAAATAATAAAGAACCTGTTGATGTCCAAATTTTGCCTCTAGTTTCCTGATCGAGTTTTCCAGATATTTGAGAAAGATCTAAAATAAAACAACAGCTGTGTTTTTAAATAAAATTTACTATTTTAAATGCGAGAAAGAAAAAAATAAATTATTGAAAAGTTTATTATTTTAATATTGTCATCTTTAAAAATATTCTGAAAGAATATCATTTTTAGTGATTCAAAAACAATGAAAAATATTTTAAATAATCATATTAGTTTAACACTTTTTCAGATTTTTAATTAAAATCGGAAAAAGATTCTGAAGATTCAAGTTTATAAATAAAGTATATTTTTTAAAACAATAATTTCAATTGTTCCTCTTTCCTGAAAATAATATTTTTTTTTATTCATTCTTTTTTTTTGTTTTCCGTTTGATAAAGTGTTCGAGGATATAAAATTCATTTCAAATGTTTCACTTTTTATTTTCTTCCTTTTATATTCTTAAAAATAAATGGGTTTTTTTCAATCAATTGTATTTTGCGTTTTTTATTGTTAAAAGTATTAAGATATTTATTTACTAAGTAAATATGATCAATTTTCATTACAGTAGTGTTAATGTTTTCTTTGTATTTTACTTCGAAAGATTTAACTTTACATACGTCATTTTAATTATTGGTTGCATTGTTATTCTTGTGTGTAATAGAGTATTTGTATTAAGCTTTTTTTATTAATATTCCAAAAAAAGATTTAATAATAAACTTGAAAAATAATTATTTTTAATTATAATTATAAATAAAATGCGGGCTATTTTCTTAAATTTTGCAGTTCGCACGAAAAATAAACAATCTCTAAATATTTTGCTTTAAAGCATGATAATTATAATCATAACAAAATTCATTTTTACGATTGCAATAAAGAGCTCTGCATCAAGTATAAGAAGAAAAAAATTAAATGCTTAAATGCTTAAAAATTTAACTGTTTTTCTTTTGTATATTAATGTTTGATTATTAATGCTAAATATTCTATGAGCATGTGGATCTTTTTAGATTCGCTTAAAAATTCAATATTTAAGTGCACAGAATTTTCATTATTTAATATAATGTTTTCTCATCCGCAACTAGTACGACCTTTGCCATTTTCAGTACATGATGTTTCTAATTCTGTCTTACTAATCAGTAAAAAAAATTGATCAATGCGTACGTCTTTGAAGTTATTTATTATAAAATTTTGAAATTATTTATTATAAAATTTTCAAATATTAATTATAAAATTTTGAAATTTTTTATTATTAAATTTTGAAATTATTTATTATGAAATTTTGAAAGAATTTGTGAAATTGATTTGAATTATAAATAAATTTATTAGTCAAAAGCTAAAGTTTTTTAAGAATTTCTAAATATAAATTATTTATTCAAAAATTTATACAAACTTAAAAAAAAAATGCATTAATATTCTTTTAATGTTTTTGTTACACAAACACAGAAATTTACCATGACTACTGTGAAACTATAAAACGAAAATAAAATATTTTTACTGGATCACAACAACTTCGGTGGCAATATTTTATTCGAAGATTTCCATTCATTTATGTCGAAAATACATCTGCTTTAAGGCATACAAGAAAAAAAAAAGTTTGAAGGTTTTCTGTTCAAAGTCCTGTTGCCTTCATTCGTGATAGGACCGTTTGTCAAAATAAACATCTTGTAAATGTACATCTGGACACAGTGGAGAAAACCCAATCGCATAAAGAACCGGTCCAAATGAAACAGATCTCAGAAGAAAAGAATAAAAAAAAATGGCGAAATCGAGTATGGAAAGCAGAATGGTGTGGGGTAGAAAAAAAGAGGGGAACACACAAACCTATCTTCAAAGAAAATTCTGCCTACAAATGATCAGAAAAAAATATAAATAAATAAAATAAAGTAAAAAAAAACACATGGTCCTTTTTCTACCTTTCATGTTCTAGAACCATATACTCCGGCCACCAACGTATATACAAACCATTTTCTATCTGTGTATTGCATTTCTGGTTTCGCATTGGAGGGAAAAGTAATGATGTTGTCCCGTTTGTACATTTTTTTCCCCTTTTTTTCTTCCCTAAAGCGTACTATCTTGCTCGACATTTTTTTTTCTTATCCTATACTATGGCGGTTTATCTTTTTCTCATTTTCTTACCCCTCCAGAAAGGTTTATAATATAGATTTTAGGATTAGCCTACAAGAATAGCACTGTCAACGGATGTTTCAAAACTTCCCCTCTTACCCCCCTTTTACTATGCTCCCTATGCGTTTATGACTTGTCACGTGAAGTTATTTACAGAAACATATGTGTAAACGCTTTTTATTTTTTAAAGTTTCTAAACAAGATAAAATTTGGAAAAACAAGAAAAGATTTTAAACTTTGAAGATATCGTGAAGAAATGTTTTGCATATATAGCATTGTGTGCTTGCAAATAATTTTCATCCTTTATATCTACATAAAAAAAAGATGATTTTCAAAATATTTTTAGAAAGGCTCATAATATAGATTTTAAGATTATTTTTATCATGTAGATTTTAGAATTACCTATTCTATGGATCTTTCAAACTTTACATGTCCCTCGCAGTTATTTAGTGAAACACTTGTGCAAAGGTCTTTATTTATAATTTTTATTAGATTTGTAAACGACATAAATTTTAGAAAAAAAAAGATAGAGAAAGAAAAGATTTTAAACTTTGAAGATATCATGCAGAAATGTTTTGCATATATAGCATTGTGTAATAAATAATTTTCATCCTTTATATCTACTTGAAAAAAAGATGATTTTCAAAATATTTCTAGAAAGACTCATAAGATAGATTTTAAGATTATTTTTATCATGTAGATTTTAGAATTACTTACTCTATGGATGTTTCAAAATTCTTTTTTTTTTCCTTATGCTCTCCAAACTTTACAACATGTCACGTGGAATTATTTAGTGAAACACATGTGCAAAGGTCTTTATTTATAATATTTTTTTAAGTTTCTAAACAAGATAAATTTTAGATAAAGACAGAAAAATAGAGAAAAGCTTTTAAACTTTGAAGAGACCATGAAGAAATGTTTTGCATGTACAGCATTGTATGTTTGCAAATAATTTTTATCCTCTATATTTGCTTAAAAGAGATTATTTTCAAAATATATCTAGAAAGGTTTATAACATAGATTTTAAGATTATTTTTATTAAGTAGATTACGTACTCTATGGATGTTTCAAAACTCTTTTTCCCAACGCTCTCCAAACTTTACGACATGTGACGTGCTGTTATTTAGTGAAACACACATGCAATGCTCTTTACTTATAATTGTTTTTTAAGTTTCTAAACAAGATAACTTTTAGAAAAAACAAGAAAGGGTGAAAAAAAGATTTTAAACTGTGAAGATAGCATGCAGAAAAGTTTACAATATACAGCAAACCGTTCAGCATGTGAATGTTTAAGAGTTCTGTACTTTGAAACACAGAAAACTTTGAGATTCGGCTTTTCTACAAAAGCATGGACTCAAAACTGGAAAACAATCTAAACTCACGGTTTCTAAAAAAATACTTTTTCTGAATTGCACGCTACCTTCCTCAATGTAACGTTTTACTAACTGAAAATAATACATTTGAATAAAGTTTCGTGTACTAGGGTTGTATAAGTCTACAAATAATTTTTTTCCTGTACACCTAGTTAAAAACGATTATTTTTAAAATATATGAAAAAAATGTTTTTTCGTTTGATTTAATTTAAATAATAGTAAAATTTGAAGTTTTTGCAACCGATCCATAATAAAGTAATAAGGCAATAGTAAAGCGACCAACATAATAAAAATTATCACCGTAATAATATTACACAGAATGTGTTCAACAAATATGAATATTTTTTTTTAATTTTATATGATTAAATAATTGATTTACATTTTTTAAAAATAATTTTATATGGTTAAATAATTTATCTACATTTTTTTATAATTTTATATGACTAAATAACTGATCCACATTTTTTTATAATTAAATATGACATAAATAATTGATCTATATTTAAAAACATTTAAAGCGATAGAGCAAGTAACTGCAATCACACAATATTAATACAAGGTATCCATAATAAAGTAGCTAGCTCTCTTTTCAGGTACAAAAATTTATTACAAAGGCAAAAGTAAAAGCAGATAAGAGAATATTATTACAAAATGGGAAATATACATTTAAGTTTATTTTGCCTCGATTAATTTTTTAATTTCTTTTAATACATTTCTATTTGGGCATCATTAGTTGCATGAATCACATCAAAATGGCACTCAATTTCTTGCCACATTTGCTATAGCATACGCTCAACAACGGTAGTTGTACCATCAGTGATCCTCTGCCTTAGATTAGTCATATCCTGTACCTTTGATCGATATTCGATATCTTTAGCATAACCCGAGATGCCTCATACATCAGATATCGTCTTTTTTTATGGGGTTATGTTAAAGGTACAATAACGCAATTCAATAACCTTTATGAAACTGAACTTATTGAATTGTGGAGATTAAGCGGTGGATATACCCAATGCGATGGACACATTATTTCAATGGCAAAGACAGCTAGCTTCACTGTGAAGGCAATTAAATAAGCTATATTAATAAGGTCTTAACAGATACTTTCCATAGTGTGAGATCTTCATGTTGATGTATGAGCATTCAAATATACTTTAACAAATGTGAGTACACTTAGCTGCAGCTAATTCTCGCTTAAGATTTTGAATCATTTTTTTTTTTTTTTTTTTTAATATTTATTTTCCTTTCTACTTTATATATTTTTTTCTCATGCCAAGTAATGAAAATTTTTGTTTAACAAATATTATTTTATAGTTTTAGATATACAAATTGAATGTACTTATAATAAATCCACTGTCCACACTCTGACTCTGCAATTTTGTTTCATTTCTTATGTTTTTATAATATAAATATTAGTAATATGCTGGTTTTGAAAAATCACTTGCATAGTTTTGTATTTTGTCATGCCTTTCTTCATGTGTACTTGTATGTGTCACTTTCATACTGTGTGTCATTCATGCGTCGCTTGTGTAATTTCTATCATGCCTTTTCTTCTTCCATTGTTTTGAAATATATATATATGTATAGTCCCTTTACTTATATTTAATCGGAGATTTCACAGTTCACAGTTTTAAGAGATATAAAAATTTTTGGATACATTGTATATATTGTGTATCACTCCCTCGAATTTTTTTATGGGGGTTTAAGACAAAATTATGCAGTTAAATAAGCTGCATGGAATTGTGCTACCGAAGCTAAACGTTGGATGTATGCACAACAATGAACTTATTACTTCAGTGGCAACGACTTGACTTGCTTCAAGCTAAAGGCAACTAAATAATCATGTTATTACTAACTACTGAAAATGGATATGTAAGCTTTTAAAAATAATCATTCTTATGAGAACTTAAGCGAGATATTACAAATCATGCATTTCTCAAATTAAATATTTATTGCTAATTAAATTACATTAATATTTGTAATGCATAATGGAAAAGCAATATCCAAATTTATAGATTTGCGGCCAATTAAGCAATTTAATATAAAAGGTGGGTTAAATTAATTTTTAGATACATTTTATTGCTTGATTGTAAATATTCAAATTAAACTTAATTAAGAACTGAAACTTTTTAAAACTTGAAAATCTTTATTACCGTAATACTTGCATTTAAGTTTCCTAAATTAACATGAACATTTAAGTTTCAAGATGAAAGAGAAACATTCTAATCTTAATACATGAAATTTATTTCATTTCTGCAATCAAGAATAATGATCCCAGTCTATTTGGTTTACCGAATTAATGCGAATACTATTTTTAATAGTATAAATAAACATCAAAAAGCCCATTTGGGCTGATATGTTTATCATCAATTCGCTGCAGCATTTCTCAAGATCACTTTTCCTTCATAATCATCTCAGAATGAACGCATTTACGCCATTACAGTCATTGTGACTGGTTTTAATCCATCTAGGAAATATTTACCGGCGAACGCCTTTAATTTGCATATCAGAGTTCCAAGATTATCATAATTTTCTCTCCAGTTTTTTATTTTTTCCATTATTATTATTCCTTATTCCACGCATTTCTATCAGAATAACACAATTCCACCCCTCCTAACGTTCCCATAACCTCAAACTCATTAAAGAAAAGAAGTATTAAGCAAAATCCGCAGAATCTTGGCAAACAGCGCCATCTGTCGGGTCATTCTTTCCTAAGATTTTAATTAAAAATGCTTTTCGATGAAGGGGGAAATGGATAGCAATGAAGAAAGAAAAAAAAAGTAGTATATCGATATAAATAAGGCCTCTTCTCGATTATCGATCGAAGTCTAGAGTGTGAAAATATTCGAAAGACGCAAGTCTAGTTCCTCATCAGTGATAATTAATGCGAAATTGGATTCTCTGCTGCAGTTTTATTTTCGTTCTTTTTTCGGATATCATTTAGAACAAATGATTTTCGATTATCTCAATGAAGTTTTTAATTACTTTATTCAATTAATTTGCATTGCTTGTAAGATATCAGTACAATTTTATCGCTTTTAAGTGCACGGCGATTTTTCTGCTAACAATAACGTTGATATTTAATGAAACATACGCTTACTTAAGGGGGGAAATATTGATGGTATTGTTCCAAGTTTCTTTTCATCTTCAATGGAAAAAATTAAAAAATGGGCAATTCATTATAAAAGATAACTTTCGAATTTAATTTTCTCCTACAGACATTTATATTTACTCGTTATAATTTTTTTAAACTTAATGGGTTTTCTCGTATTAAATTAAACAGGTATTAAAAATTGAACCTGCCATTTGAGTGTTTACAGAAGAAAACCAAAAATGATTCCATAATAAATTTATTTTATTCGATATCGTTAACTGAATCTTAAAGCTTTATAAATGGTTATAACTTATTTCGTAATTCAAGTAGGTATGTCAGAATTGTCTTAATGTTAAAAAAATGAGATATATGGCTAAGCTGCTTTTAAACAATGTTTTTCACTTCTTGTTTAACCAGACTGTATAAATTAATTATTAGTTTTTTTTTTAAAGCTGATTAGTTTTTAAACTAATTGTTAATGAACTTATATCAATATTTTAATTTGGTAGCAGTGACGTCCATTTATTTATACACCGAGATATTTAATGTTTTAAGATACTCATTTTTATTAGAATTAAATTATTTTGTATTAAATTTTTATTTAAAACCAAAATGCTTTTAAATTCGATGTCATAAAACTGCCACCGAAAAATACCAACAAAAGTTGACAAAACTTTATTTATAGAAAAAAATTTTGCAAATTTGATACTGATAAACGTAAAAAAAAAATATATAAACATTCTTCAATCTTAGAATCATAAATAATCTTATAAATATTCTTCCGTCTTAAGAACAAAGAATCTTATAAACATTATTCAATCTTATAAAGAATCGTAACTTAAAGATACCATATAACATTAACACTATTCAATATAAACATAACAGTTATGGGCGTTGGAAAGTAATAGGACTTTAGCAAATGTGGAGATGCAATGCGATTCATACACCTTTGTTTGTAAATTAATGAAGCAAGTATGGATTAAAATTATAGATAATTAAAAACGCTTCACAAAATGCCAAATTAATAATTAACTATAATAATCAAAATTCAACATTTTCTTCAAAGTATATATATATCTCTCTTTTGTGATTTTATTATATGAAATTTTCAGCATTTGTTAAATAAAATTTTAGCATACAAAACATCTTTTAAAATTAGAAAGCATTTTGTGAGTTATATGCTTAGGGTATACAGTACCTCAAAGAACAGGAGCGAATTATAAGAGTTCCGGATTATACGAGACATATCATTTTTCAGGATTATAGGCTTTTAAACACCTACTTTCAAATTACTATTACTATTACTATAGTATATCTAATACTACTTCAACGCTTTCAAAAATCTTGTTTAAAATGTTCTCTTTTGCACCGTTTTATGTATCTGTAAGTAAATTATTTATTTGTTTCATAGATAGTTTAGGATTGCTTTTTACACGTAAATCTTCAAAAAGAAAAACTGATTTTAATGTTCTGGACATGCGATAAAAGTTAACATAACATGTAAAAAAATAAAGTAACGATTTTGCTTCGCAGACCATGCCAAAAACATGTTTTACATTAAAAAACAACTAACAAAAAATGGGGAAGGGGGGACAAGGCAAAAATAAATACAGCGAAGAAACTGTTATTGGATATCTGCAACAAGATGTTTAGTGAACATACTTTTTGATGTATGGTTTTTTTCTTCCACTTTTTGGATAAATCGCCAGATATGCTTATTTTATCTATGATTTTTTTATGCAATACTTTTTTTAATGGATAAGTAATTACGTTACTTATACATTCAAATTCTCCATGTATTCCCTTATCGGTTTATCTAAGAATAAATACATCTTATGCCCATTACGCTGCCAAGATCCATTAATTAATTTCCCTTCAGTATAAAAAAAGTAAATAAAAAAAACAGTAAAACAAAATTAGTGAATATCAACAAATCGTTTTTATTTAGCAACAATAAATTGTTGAATTTAAAAAATATAGCTAATTCAAAATAAATAATTCACAGAAAAAATATTAAATTTGTTGCACCAAAATAAAAAAAAATAAATAATTTTAAACATTCTAATTTTAATTACATTATTGAAGTATTTATGTTTACATTATTTAATGCAGGGGTGGCCAACCCAAATGATCTTGTGCGTTACTTTAGAAATGCATCATAGCCCCGCGGGCCGCATATAAAATTATATATCCCCATATTAGATTTAGACCCACTATAGACGTAATCAGTGGTGGAAAATTGAAACATAATCAGTATTATTACTATTATTCTTACATGTAAACATAGATAATATAAAAATAATGATACTATGTAAAGAAATGTATTATGCTAAAAAAAAGAAATATAAAAAATATATAAATAAAAACGAACCAAAAAAAATTGAAATCATTAAAAAATATTTATTTTACTAGTGCGATATTTGTTTGGGCAAGAATATTATTTTAAAATCAAAATTAATTTTTTCTCATAATTTCGACAGTTACTTTTTGAATATATGGATTCACACATAATGTATTTTTTTAATACATTGATTTTCACTATTTTGGCCATTATAAATAAATAAATTTTGTAAAAGTGTAATAAATCTCACGGGCAGGAGAAATGTTCAAGATGGGCCGCATGAGGTTCGTGGGTTGGCCACCCCTGATTTAATGCTGGCTCTTAACCCCATATAATTTATTAAATGATACATCAACATTTTCTTAAAAGTGGTTTCGAATTTTCAGTTCTAATTTCAGTAAATTTAGTGCAGCAATCAATTGTAAAAGCATTTCTTACTGATAAAATATGAAACCAAATATAACATTTCACTGCAAGGAGAAGAAAATAGTATATTATTGTTAAGTCTTCAAGAACTTGTAAATTTAAATCCAAACAGCCAAGTTAGAAGGTTATGTTCGGAGAGAAAGAAAAAAAAAATTATTTTCCATTTGTCACCGTTAGTTTCTTATTTCGCAAGAAAAGAATACAAATAATTCTCGAAATTAAAATATGAACTAGATGTCTCAAACGAAACAATATCCGATTTCGCAAACAATGGATTTGAAAATATTGAAATCTTTATAAAGATATTTTCCGCTCTATTTGAGAAGCTTTCCTTCGCATCTATGATGTTATTTGAAAGCGAATATTATCTCAGAACTCCAATTTTGAAGAGTGAGTTGGAAAACAACCTTTTGTGTACGAATCAAAAAGAAAAACAAAAGTGCTCGAACAATCTTTCACTTTTATGTCGTTTCCACGTTAGGGCCCTGCAGCTACATATTCGCACAAAAGCCCAAATATTCCAGGTATTTCGCTTCGAATATCTTAAAAGAACTCTCCTCTTCGGAATAGGATTGAAAATACTGTTCCAGAATGAAAAATGATCCCGGAGCTTTAAATTTTTCCTCTCGGTAAGCTATTTCTGCCCTTCGATAGTGCAGGGAAGGAACACGTTATGGTGTCACCTTTAGATCGCTCGGAAAATAGTTTCGAATAGACTGTCCTTTAGATATCCTATTTCACAGAGTTTTATGTCCTTGGAGATAGCGACGTAATGGCTGAGACTTCGAAATTTTTGAATCCATCAGCAATTTTGCGTCGACAAAGCGAATGGGATGAGTGTCAGTTATGTCTATGGATTGAATTGATTTCATTGTTAGACATTTTAGCGTATGGGCATTAAGTTACGTTGAGCAAAATGGAAAAATAATGGGTACTTAGGTGTTAAAATCTTGACTAAATAAAATTGCTTGAAATTACGTATAGTGAATGTTCATTAAAAGTATGAAATGTAAAAGAATGTTTAACTCTCAGAAATTATTCTTTGTTCTTTTTAATAATTGTCCTGGAAAAAAAATTCCTTCTTTCCTCTCCAGTCGATGAGTTGTTCAATGTATACTTAACTTCTGGCGTACTGGCAACATTTTAGTTTGGTGATTAAATAGTTTAGATGCTAAAGAAGTTTCTTACTTCTGGTTTCTTACTCTCGTTTTTGTTTTTCACAGACACTAATAAAAATTTTATGTTTGAAAAAACTGATATATACTTATCATTTAAATTTTTGATGGAATAAAATTTTTTTCCTGACTACCATTCGAGATAAATAATGAAATTCAAGCAGAAAATGTGTACAATTGATGGATCACAAAATGTTTCATAACATTGCTGACTACAGTGGTGTGCATCATTGCCTGACTTGCATATTTTCCTCTTGAATAGTGGTTCTCAAACTTTTTGATGCGGCCTGACGGTCAATTGGCTAGCGCTCTGGCCTTTGATACCACAAGCATGAATGTTTGTTAGTGGTTCGGAATCCACGTTAAACTGTAGGTCCTGGTCTAATTAGTACAAATGAATACGTATCTAATTAATACGTACAAAAGACATGATTAATATTTTAAGCATACAATAAGAAAAAACAAGAAGGCCTATGATACAAACTTTATTCATTGAAGACAAGTAGTCAACTAAATCACCTGTGTGCGAACAAGAATGGACATATACGTTCTATTCCCACCGATGTGATGCTACACAAATTAGTCACCTACGAGGTAGAACGGATAACACATTTAATTGCCACAACTAAATAATCACCAGCGAGTAAGCCTGCATTGCATGCAATATAAGTGATTTTTATAACTAAAACATTTTCCACCAAAACGGCATGTGGAAGACCTAAATATTGGGTGGAAAACAAAATTCCCGCACGACCTTCTGTTTCAATGTTGTAAATCTGATCTAAAAGAAAATAAATTTAATAATACATCATATATTTTAATAACTTAAAACCTTTATGAAGTTTTATTTTAATCTGATTTATTTTAGAGTCTGTTAAAATTAAATCTCCGATAGATTATCAGGCTGGCATAATATGAAGAACATGTACTCATGTTTAACTCACATAATAATGAAATTGATAATGGATAATAGTCTTTAAATATAATTATTTAACTATCGAGTTTTGTATAGCTTTATGAGCTATACAAAACATTCACGAAGAGTCAGTTATGGCAGCTAGTATTTCTTATTGTGTAGAAAATGGATATCAATATAATATATATTATTATGCTTAGTGTTATAAGTATAATAATATATTACATTACAAAGAGAGTTTACGAGCAATTACTACTCAGATAGTTGAGACAGATATCCCTATTACTTTATTGATTTTCTGAAAACGGCTTTCTAAAAATAAATTTCCAACATCATTATCACATCATTAATAGAGAATATTCAGTTTACTACACAACAAAAGAAAGCTTCCAGCTTCTAAAAAGGCCTTTCTAAAAATAAATTTCCAACATCATTAATAGAGAACATTCAGTTTACTACACAACAAAAGAAAATTGGATGATTATTAGCCTGGAATAAATACCCAATCATTGAAAGTTAAGTTAATATCTGAGAATTCTGAATACCTTTCTGCTATCTTAATTTCGAAGAACAAAGCATAATTTTCTGTGTCTCCAGCGCAAATATTACATGATCCATCTATGTCAATATGCCAAAACAATGGAGAAAACGAATAAAGTGGTCACAAAACGCAGCTTTCTGACACGTTTGGTCTTGGAGCGACGAAAAATCGTGATGTTTCTGAGCTTTTGTGTCAACAAGTTCGATTACGCTTTTGCAAATTGCCTCACGACTTGTTCTGTAACTAATTACTGGTTTGGAATAAAAGAATCGCGTGCAGCCTTTCCAGGAATATTCTTTTTGGGGGGTGGGAGGGCAGAAAGAAATCTACGGAGATCTTTATCTAGAGAAACATGTCATTGCAACTACCTGAAATCTTCTTTTTAAAGAACATCACTCCGATTATTCTACCATAATAAACCGTGGAAGGAATTTGAGCACGCCATAATAGTTGTAAGTACATGGGGAGTGAGTAGCAAAACATATTTCATTGCTTGTTGAAAATATAAAAGCAAATAATTGCTAAACATATTTTACAACACATTTATTAAATGAATGAATTACTAAACATAAACACCAATAAATCTTTGAAAAGGTATTATTTCGACTATCTTTATTTAAACCAAAATAAATACCAAAGGAATTTTAACACTAGTAGTTGTAAACATCAAATATTTTATTGATAGTGGTAATTGTAAAATGAATAGCTATTAAAAATAATTTATAACTTATTAAAAATGTATAGAACTTGGTTTATAAAGTATATTTTATTAGTAATTATAAATGTATACGCAACAAATAAATTTATTCCATTTCTTGGTCAATTTGTTAAGCAGAGCCAATTTGTTAAACTGTTTGTTTTATTGTTGAATTTATGCAAACATTGAATTTATATATTTGAAAGTGAGTGATAAAATATATTTTATTGCTATAACCTTTGTGGAAGGAGTAAATAAATATTTTATTGATGCTCATGAATGCATCAAGAGTGTAGTAAAGGGCTTTGACTACTTGCTACTTGCTTTTACACTGCTTGCAAATTTATTTTCCTACATAATGAACTTTGTTTGCCATCAATTAAGTTTGCACTGTTTGCAATTAAAAGTATTATTATTAAAATAAAATAAATATTGCATTTCAAATATTGGAATCTATTTGCAATCTTCGTAAGTTTTATTATTTAATCTTAATTTTTACAATTCGTAAATTAATATTCAACCATTATTAATGTTCTTTGCAAATGAAGTTTGCATTTTAAATATTGTAGACATTGGAAATTTTTCTAAAATACTCTCAGTTTTATTGAAAAAAAATAAATTAATAAAATATTTACAATATTTCTCATTATATTAATTAATATGATTTGCCAGCTCACGAGTTGCATCACTGGTAACGCTTAATCTGCTACACATTTTTCATTTCAGGAGCAAATGACAACTAGGTTAAATGTTCATCATTCAAAAAAAAATTAAGGGAAGTTTTTTTTTCTTTCATATTAATATTTCAGATAATAACCACAAATTTAAAAATCATCAATATTTGACAATTGTCAATAAATCGACTATTAAATAATTTTTTATGTTATTCTTATTATAAGAAGATAATCTCACAGAAAAAGCAAATTTTAAAAAATTAAAAAAAAAAAAATTAATTAAAAAAAATAACAAATAAAAAAAATCAATTAAAAAATTTTAAATCAAGAAAATTTAAAAATAAAAATAATAAATAATTAAAAAAATTAATTAAAAAAGATTAAACAATTAAAAAAATAAAAAAAAACCTGTAATTAAAAAAATTAAAAGAAAATTGTAGTTAAAAAAATTATAAAAAAATAATTTATATTTAATTAAAAAATATTTTTTTAATTCTATTTATAATGTGAATTAATGTTGATATCCGTTTTCTTTTTTCTAAGTCTTGTATTATAATTCGAAACAGATTTTACCTAATTTTTTATTGATCGATATTTCCAATTATTGGCTATATTACAAATTTTATTAACTTGCGATATAACTAGAACAAATTTTTGGATTATAGTAATTTATTCAGTAATAACTAAAACAAACTATCTCTACTCTGAATATTTTTTCTATCAAATATATTTCACAATATGTGAGACAAACTACTTCCTGGTGATATTGTGATGATAGTAAACAGATGAATCACATTAAATCTTTAAAAAAGTGTTCAATGCAAACAACGATGAACTTATCAGCAGACGTAACGATTTCTCTTTCAAAAATGCACAGGTTTCCACACCATACATTCTCTTTGGAAAAATGAGACCCCAAAAAAGGAATGCACACATACATGCCAGGATATCAATGGCATTCCGTATTATATGGATCCTATTGTGCTCACTCGAGTATGTATTCTTTTGTGTTTTTAGGCAAGATGGCCACAATTTAAAAAAATTACCAATATTTGACAATTGTCCTTAAATCTATTATTAAATAATTTTTTACATTATACATATTATAATACGATAATATCATACAAAATCCAAATTCAAAAAAATTACCAATATTTGACAATTGTCATTAAATCTATTATAAAATAATTTTTTACATTATACATATTATAAGACGATAATATCATACAAAATCCAAATTCAAAAAAATTAAAAAAAAAAAAAAATTTTAAATTAATAGAATTAAAAAATTATAAAAAATTTAATTAAAAAAATTATAAAAAAATTAAATAAAAAATTATAAAAAAAATTTCTTAAAAAAATAAAAATATTAAAAAAATGTAAAAAAATAATTTATATTTAATCAAAAAATATTTATAATTTTTTTATAATGTGAATTAACGCTGATATTCGTTTTCTTTTTTCTAAATCATGTATTATGATAAAATTTATAAAAATATACATAAAAAATGTCTGTATCATTCAAAATAGTGTTTATCTAATTTTTTTACCATTCGATATTTCCAATTATTGGCTATATTACAAATTTTATTATCTTTTAACATAACTAGAACAAACTTCTGGATTATAATAATTTATTCAGTAATAACTAAAACAAACTATCTCTACTCTGAATATTTTTTCTATCAAATATATTTCACAATATGTGAGACAAACTACTCCCTGGTGATATTGTGATAATAGTAAACAGATCAATCACATTAAATCTTTAAAAATATTTTCAATGCAAACAACGATGAACTTATCAGCAGACGTAACGATTTCTCCTTCAAAAATTCACAGGTTTCCACACCATACATTCTCTTTGGAAAAATGAGACCACAAAAAAGGAATGCACACATACATGCCAGGATATCAATGGCATTCCGTATTATATGGATCCTATTGTGCTCACTCGAGTACGTATTCTTTTGTGTTTTTAGACAAGATGAGCTATTCGCGTGAGGTATGGTGGTCCTAGAGTATTCCGTGCTAGGCGCAGGGAAAGAAATTCGAAGCTTTGAATAAATTATCAGGCATTCCGTTTGAATGAGAATCACGTAAAAATGAATACAGTCTCTTTTTTTTTCCTTCAACCTTTTCTAAAACTAGCAATATTTTTTTTTTTTTTTTTTTTCAAATTTATTTCTAAGGAAATGCAACGTGAATTTTCTGTGAAATGGGATCTACGTATAATTTCTTTTGTTAATAAAACTGGTTTTTAATGAAATGCTGTTTTCGTTACGAATTGTATGATGTAAATAAATAATAGAAAATGCTAAAAAGATTTTAAGAAATCATTTTTTACTGAGCATGGAATAACAGTGACATAGTTTATTTTAAATTTGTTTTCAACAACTAAACTTGCTTATATTTAAATTTAAAGCTTTTAAACATATTGCTTGAATAATAACTGTATATAGTATATGTGCAAAAACACTAGGAACAATTAAAAAGAAAAATGGTAGAAATTAACAAAAATAACAATTAAAACAATATCAATTTAAGTATCAACAGTAGCAATTAACAATAGCAAATTTTCAATTTTCTTCTTTTTCTACATTGTTCAACAGCCTCATGTGGGGGGGGCAAGGCCGTCTATCTTCTGGCTGATAAATTTTCAATTACATGATAAAATGAAGCATATTTTTTTGAACTGAAAAGAAGCAGGATTTGTGTAGGTTTTGATAACGCAAATTTGAGATTCATGCATTTAAATGACGTATAATGCTGAACCAAACCATGTATCAAATATTATTTTTTTTAGTTAATCTTTCTTTTGCAATAAAAGCTTACATTTTATTTTGTTTAAAACTTTTGAATATGGTAACACAGTAACAAACTGTAACTTTCAATAAAATATATATCAGCATCGAAAATTTTAGGATGGAGAGAATATCGAATTAATAATAAATGGGACAAAAATGCGTTATGCACGTCCAAATGTTTTGGTCAAATAGATCTGCAATATCAAAAAAATACAACTTTAAAATTTTGGCCATACCACAAATAATTTCACAATCCTTGACAGTGTTCCAATACTTACTTTTATTTACATAAATGCAATAAATTTGTTTCAGTCAAATCTTGTTTGAAATAAATTATTTATGCGGACATAATACTTTATAATGCGCATACATTTTGCTTTATATTTTCGGTTGAATTTACTGTCCACTTTAAAGATCAATGTGTTAATTTTTTCAGATAATTTATATAATTTTAAGCAGATAAACATTTTTTTTAGTCCATCTTAAAAAAAGACATATCATAATAGTACAAAATAAAAATTGCCACCAGATTTTCTTAAATTTTTAAAAACTTTAAATTACACAATTTAAATAAAAAATAGCACATGTTTCATTACGTAACGGACAGAAAATAATCACTACCACTATTCTGTCAAAAGGGTGCGCAGAAGATCTACCTCCCCGTGGTGCACCTGGTAACACTTTTTAGTGGCTAAAAGATCTGCAACTTGGCATTACTGTTAGATTAATGAACTCTGTTTCAGCATGTTTTGTTGTATTTGTTGTATTATTTTGTTGTTGTTGTATGTTTTTGCTGTAACTGTTCATAATCTGCCATTGGAAATAAAAAAAACTATTCTGTCAAAATAATGCAACTACAAATTGTAATATTTCCTATCTTAAAAATCCCAAGTCACGTATTCCCCATTGAAAATAATTCATGCGGTTTTTATTCGTCCAAAATGTCTGCCTGAGAGTAAATCATAAATGATTCGTAGGGGAAATAAAAGCGTTCTTTTCTTGTACGGTCATTTTATATACATGACTTATTCCGTTCACTCGCAAATGAACGTTTCGTTCGTCGTTCGAATGCGGTGGCAGAACCGCTACATCTGATTTTGATGATGTATGTCCATTCTCTTCAACATCATGTTTATGTTTCGTTGAGTGATGTGTTACTTGGCTTTCTTTTTCGTACATTTATCTTTTATTCTCTTGTTTATTTACAAGCACGGCTATATGTTATCATTTCAGTTTTCGGAATCTGTCAGCATTGATAAATATTTGATGCAAATATATAAAACATTTATTTTTGTTATTTAACATACACATATGTTTTCTGTATATATCGTCTATGTGAAGGCATTTTTAAAAATGACACAATTTACTTTTTCTTTTAATTCTAATTTTAGATTTTTTTTTTTTTTTTAAGTAATTAAGTTATTGATTTCAAATATACTTTATTTTAAAAACTATAATATTTTGTTTTATTTTAAAATTTTAAAATAAGAAAGCACCATATTGATTTAGTATACATACTGTTTTTGGTGAAATAGATGTATTGATGAATTCACACAACATGAAATATAGATATAAAAAAAATTGAATTATGGTAATATATATCAAATTATAAATATCAATCTTTCAAAAATTAAAATTGTGTTTCTTGATGAATATGAAATTTTACAATATATTTTTATCATGATGAATTCATACGACATGAAATATTGTATTACCGTAATATATATTAAATTATAAATAATAATCTTTTAAAAAAATGTCTATCTTGATTATAAAATTGTAAAATATGTTCGTAAAAAAATTTTATCTTGATTCAATCATACAACATGAAATATTTTTTTAAAAATGTATTACAAAAATTAATATCAAATTAAATTATTAATATCAGCAATATCTTTCAAAAGTTAAATTTTGTATGCTGATGAATATATAATTGTAAACTATATTTATATAAAATTTATATCTAGATGAATTCATACAACAGGAAATATTTAAAAAAATTTACTACAGTAATTTTTATCAAATTAAAAATAGCAATCCTTCAGAAATTAAATTTAGTTAATCAATAATGCAACAAAAGTTTTATAAATTTTCTTAAATAAAGCGAAGTATAGATTAACTGTTTACAGGCTTTTCTTTATGTATTTAAAATAATCAATTCATACAGCATGAATTATTTAAAAAAAATATCAAATTATATAAATAGCAAAATTTAATTTATTTAGTCAATAATGCAACAAAATTATTTTAAATTTTAGCAAATCTTAGGAGGAAATAAAGTTTAACAGTTAACAAGTTTTTTTTATGTTAATAAAATGTCAATTCATACAACATGAATTATTTAAAAAAAAAAAAAAATTATTACAGTAATTTATGTCAAATTATAAATAGCAAAAATTAAATTTATTTAATCAATAATGCAATAAAATTAATTTAAATTTTGACAATTTTAAGACGAAATATAGTCAATTATATATATTTGAAATATATTTGACTATATAGTCAATATAGTCAAATATAGTCAATTAAACTATTTATTGATATTTTATATAAATTAATTTTTTAATTATTATTCAAAAAAGCATAATAAAGATCTAATTTTTATAATTTTCAATAAAATCAAGAAAAAATTTAATGTTTTTTTCTGAATCATTTACTTACATCTTTTTGTCCATATTTTATATATTTTTTCTTAAGAAAAGTGTGACACATGAATACACACGCATAATGAATGGACGTAAAATTACCAAGAAACAGTTTGACACACTTAAAGCTCACATTACACATTGTCATCAGTTTTTTCACGAGCATAAAAGCATCGGTGAAGTGTCATCATTCGCTTTAGTCGTACTCAGAATCCGAGTTTTGGAGGAAAAGGTTTTCATTAATCTCTGCAATAAATATCAATAAGGTTTTTGAATTTCTTCCTTTTATGTGGTAAAGCTTCAAAGAGTTTCCAAGCCCGGCAATAAACAAATTGCTAACCTTAATTTTTCAACGCGAGGATTTTAGACTGAGGGGACAATAAATTTCAATTTTGGTACAAGAACGTACAGTTATAGCAGTGAAAGAAAGACAAAAAATATTGTAAATAAGAATAAAAAATAAAACTGCATTTCCAGTAAATTGCAAAATTGCTGTTTGGGATTCTATTTTATGCGCACTTTCTGCTTCGCTAAGGAAGTAGGGAGAAAAAAACAAAAAAAAACGAAGGGATATATTTATCTTTTTAAAAGTTGATTCATGCTTTGTTGTCGTCACTTTTACGGGATTTTCATGAATTATACACTTTTCTCCATTAAGAGCATGCCATGCTATTTTCTTCCATGGCTAAACAGCATTAAAAAAACAAAAAATCAGACAGGAAATATGTTTTTGTACCCAAAACAAAAATAATGTTAAGTCAAACGAGAGGAAAATTATTGGAAGGGATAAATTTGAAAAAGATATTCTTATGCTAAGCATTTTATTCATTTTGTTTTCTATATTTTTTCTTAAAGAATAAAAAATAAATTCGCCAAATATTTTATTTTATTTATTTTTTTGAGACAGTTGTTTTCTTCACTTAAATATTAAAATAAAGCAAAATTTATTAAAAATAATGCGGAATAAAAATAAATAATGCTAATATTTGTATTAAGATTTATAACGTTTAAAAACATATTAATGAAGAAAAGGTGATAGAAATTAATTTCAGTTGCATAAAATAAGATAACTATGGTAATTATTAATAGAACATTAAATTATTGTTGACAGTAAAATACGATAAATAACAAAGATAAGGGATACATAATTTTTAATGCAGGAAAAAGTGAACAGAGATTTCCAACATAATTATTAGAAACTAAATTATTAAATTCTTTCGAAATTTCACATATTATATGTGAATAGGTTTTAATATTTTAATACATCTCTAATATTTTACCTTAAGTTTTTTAATCAAAATTTGAGTCTGATTTAAAAATTATGTGAAGTAATCATGTATCGTATTTAGATTATATTTATTCATATATTATAGTAGTCATATATTGTAAATTATATATTGAATTGTATCATTATTGTATTGTAGTAATCCTATGTTGAGTTAAATTATGTGAAGCAATCATATATATCTATCAGTTTCTTTTAATGAAAAGAATATCGAAATAAAACAAAGTATAAGCTAATATTTTTGATAAATGATATAAAAATCACACTATTTATCAAATATTTGTGTTAATTTCCTTATAATAATATTTTTGAAATGATTAAAAACGGAAAAAGTCTCAGCAATGCTAATGTGACTATCTAACGCCCACCTTTTCAAGTAAAATGTTTGGTTAATCAGCCATTCACAACAGCCCCTGTCAGAAACCTGTTTACCAACTACTTCCTCTATTGTTACTTCTCGCTGACTGATTCGTTTACAGATTGGTCAAGAGGCGGGGTTTATTTTGTCCTTGTCCAGTTTTCAAGATATATTCTTATTTAAGGAATAAAAATAGTTGTTTTGAAATTTGCACAATGGATTAAATAAACTTAAATATGGTTATGGTAAACTTTAATATGGTTATGGTTATGTATAAAGGGGAAAAAAAAATTGGTGAATTTAGATTTAAAACTGATTGAATTGAATAAGAAAAACACTGATATAATAAAACAAAAGTATTAAATATTTAACAAAAAACAGTTGACTGTGTAGGAAGTGGACATAAGTTTCAACATGTGTACATATTTCACCTATGGAACATGGCCGGGGGCTACTTCATACCCATTAGCCACAACCTTGGCGCCCTCCTCCCCAAATAATTACACAGGCATGCACACACACACGCATATATATATATATATATATATAGATATATATATACCATTTTTGAATGAATAAGATTATGCATATTACCTACATTTAACAAATGTTTTTGTAGTAACCCAACGCATACACACACACACACACGAAAAGATTAGTCATATAGTTCTCAATTATCGATTTTTTTATTATATTCATACTTTAAAATATTTGTTCACAAATCTGTTTTGATCTAAGAAACTGTTAAAGAATATATTTCATTTATAGTTGATAGTTTATATTTAAATATATTTCCTAAACAAACACACCTACTATTGCATGAAACATATTCTTGCAGTAAGAGGATGGTAAGAATCTTTCATCCAGTCAGACACAACTTGACAAAATAATTTCTTCTTTAATTTTCATAATAAAACAAAAAACACTGAACAAGGCCTTTTCCTAATATTTAAATGCTTATTTTTTTTATTAAACTGCAGCTGATTGTTTTTCTTTGTTATAATCGTTGATTAAAATACAATCCTACAGTACAATTTTTTCTCCAATTTTTCGATAAAAAATCTAACAATTTCATTAACAAATAATGAGGTAATGGCAAAAAAAAAAGTGACGGGCAGCGGTGTGTTTGCAGATTTAAACATTAATACAGTCATTATATCTGTTTAAAAGTTAACTGTATCCATAGTTAATATATAGCTATCATTTTAACGTATTGTATTTTTACCATTTCTCGAAATAAAAATTTAAATTTTATATATCCAAGTTCATTGCATACATTATGTCTCATTTGTAGTTTCTAGTTATTATTTTTTTTTTTTAAATTTTGCATCTACATAAATAAATTATTAATAATTTTGGTGTTAACACGTTGTTTTCCACATAAATAAAAACTGTAGGCCCTGATCTAATTAGCCAAAGTGTGCACAAAATAACCGTAGAACTACAATCCACACTAAACCAAACCCCATGAATAAATTATTAATAATTTTGGTGTCAGCATGATGTTTTATCTGTTGTAATACATGCATAGAAAAACATTTCTTTCAAAAGACAAAAAAACAGCTTACTGGTTGCAAAAATTATTTTCAAAATGCATGGGTAAGGTTTCCTTTTACAACACAACGAACAACCCTTGTTTTGTTTAATTTTTCAGAGAGTATTGATTTTCAATACTTTTACAACGAATTGTATCGGAGAGGGGGTCACCATGAAATTCAATACCAATCGCTTTGTCGATAAAATGAAACCCATTATATCAGCACCAATTATCGGCAAAAAAGAGAAGAAACTGCTAATGGTACACGATGTACCAGTTTAAATTGAGATATCATACAATGAACGCTGGCATGACCAATTTTCAGCCTCGCCAATAGAGAGGTTAGCGTTGTGTACAACATGGGCTAATTCGGGGACTTCATTTTCTACTGCTTTCAGGTGTGTCAGGGCGAGGACAAAGAATGCGAACATTAGCGTACAATATCCACAAATATTCTCCACAAAGTCCTGGTCTTGCATGATGTGCCACTGAAATCGTATCTACGTGACTGTGAATTACACTTATTGAATTAAAAATGAAGATTGATTGCGCAAGACAGCTATCCCCGAAGGTTTCGTATTGGGCAGTTAGCCTATTTATTTTCAATACAGATTTTTCTGTGTTTGCAGTATGATCAGTTATTTTATCAATATCGGCGATTTCTTCATCTGTGATATAGTACATAAATAAACTATTTTATATGTACGGCTATTGTCAGTAATCATTTTTAATTATATACAGCGTATTTCAGTTTTAAGTAAAGTCTATTTACTATCGATATTTAATGAAAGACTTCAATTTATGATTAGGAAGAATGATAGATTAATTTCGAATATTCTTGACAGATAATCCATATCTGTTGCCACAACTATGCCTAAAAATATAATCGACTATATTGACTATTTTTAAAAACTGAAACTTACAAGTATTAAAGTATTTTAATTTTGTATCCACATAAATAAAAACTATAGGTTCCGGTCTAATTAGCACAAAGTGTGCACAAAATAACCGTAGAGCGATAATCCAAACCATATTAATAAATTATTACTAATTTTTGATGTTAACGCAATGTTTTATCAGTTATAATACATGCATAGAAAAACATTTCTTTCATAAGACAAAAAAACAGCTTACTGGTTGAAAAAATTATTTTCAAAATGCATGGGTAAGGTTTCCTTTTACACACACCGAACAACCCTTGTTTTGTTTAATTTTTCAGAGAGTATTGATTTTCGATATTTTTACAACGAATTGTATCGAAGAGGAGGGCACCATGAAATTCAATACCAATCGCTTTGTCGATAAAATGAAACCCATTATATCAGCACCAATTATTGGTAAAAAGAGAAGAAACTGCTAATGATACACGATGTACCAGTTTTAAATTGAGCTATCATACAATGAACGATGGCATGGCCAATTTTCAGCCCCGCCAATAGAGAGGTTAGCATTGTGTACAACATGGGCTAATTCGGGGTCTTCATTTTCTACTGCTTTCAGGTGTATCAGCGCGAGGACAAAGAATGCGAATATTAGCGTAAAATATCCACAAAAATTCTCCACAAAGCTCTGGTCTTGCGTGATGTGCTACTGAAATCGTACGTACGTGACCGTGAATTACACTTATTGAATTAAAAATGAAGATTGATTGGGCAAGACGGCAATCCCTGAAGGTTTCGTTTTGGGCAGTTAGCCTATTTATTTTCAATACAGATTTTTCCGTGTTTGCAGTATGATCGGTTATTTTATCGATATCGGCTATTTTTTTTATTCTTTGATATAGTACATAAATAAATAATCTTATATGTATCAAGAATAAAGGATATTGTCGGTAAACATTTTTAATTATAGACATCGTATTTCAGTTTTAAGACAATGTTATTTATTATCGACATTAAATTAAAGATGCCAGAGTAATTATGATTTATTAATGATATATTAATTTCGAATACTCTGGACAAATAATTTATCACTGTTACCATTACTATGCTTAAAAATATGGTGGTATCCATAGTTATTATATAGTTATCATTACAAGACACGCATTTTTGCCAAAATAATTGAATTTTAGATGTTGTCCAATATGTTTATATCAAGATGTTATGTCAAGATGTTTATATCAAAGCTCAGTGACCCACATTATGTTTCATATGTTATCAATAGTATTTTTAATTTTGTATCCACATAAATAAAAACTGTAGGTTCCGGTCTAATTAGCCCAAAACGTGCACACAATGACCGCAGAGCTACAAACCACATAAATAATTTATTAATAATTTTGGTGTGAACACAATGTTTTATCTATTATAATACTGCATAGAAAAATGTTTCTTTCATAAGACAAAAAAACAGCTTACTGGTTGAAAAAATTGTTTTCAAAATGCATGGGTAAGGTTTCCTTTTACACACACCGAGCAACCCTTGTTTTGTTTAATTTTTCAGAGAGTATTGATTTTCAATACTTTTACAACGAATTGTATCCGGTAAGGGGGTCACTATGAAATTCAATACCAATCGCTTTGTCGATAAAATGAAACCCATTATATCAGCACCAATTATTGGCAAAAAGAGAAGAAACTGCTAATGCTACACGATGTACCAGTTTAAATTGAGATATCATACAATGAACGATGCCATGACCAATTTTCAGCCTCGCCAATAGAGAGGTTAGCGTTGTGTACAACATGGGCTAATTCGGGGTCTTCATTTTCTACTGCTTTCAGGTGTATCAGCGCGAGGACAAAGAATGCGAACATTACCGTAAAATATCCACAAAAATTCTCCACAAAGCTCTGGTCTTGCGTGATGTGCCACTGAAATCGTAACTACGTGACCGTGAATTACACTTATTGAATTAAAAATGAAGATTGATTGCGCAAGACAGCAATCCCTGAAGGTTTCGTTTTGGGCAGTTAGCCTATTTATTTTCAATACAGATTTTTCTGTGTTTGCAGTATGATCGGTTGTTTTATCGATAACGGCGATTTTTTTTCTTAATCTGTGATATGGTACATAAATAACAACGTAAATAAATAATTTTATACGTACCAAGAATAATAGCTATTGACAGTAAACATTTTTAATTATACACAGCTTATTCCAGTTTTAAGAAAATGACAGATAAAATAAAAGATACTAGAGTATTTATGATTAGGAAAAAAGATGCATTAATTGCGAATACTCTTGACAAATAATTTATCACAATTGGTTATTTTAAGATTTTTAAGATTTAAAAGTTAAAAGATTGTTTAAAAGTATTTAGGGAATTTTGTTCCTGCTCTGTTGTTTAAAATGTTGTAATGCCCGGTTATGAATAATTAATAAAAGTGGAGGTGAATACTTATAACTCATCTCAAATGTTATGGTATGTATAAAAAACGAATTATATTAAATGACAAACAATATGACCTTAACTTAATTTCTATGAATGAAAAAAAAAATGCATATTTTTGTCAGAGAAATTAATTACACTATATGATATTTTTTAAGACTATATTACCTTCAAATCAGTAGAAAATAATTAATTATAAAGAATGTATTAAATAAAAAGAAATTTTCCAAAGTTTTTCGACCATTAAACCGGGTAATATATTGACATTTATTTAGGCGCAACCCCATTTTAATGTGCTTACGCTTTTCATAAAAAGGAAAATATGCTTACTGGAGGACTCCGCATTTTGCTTACTGTCAAACAGTCTCAAAAAAAACCACCTTGAGCTTACTACATAAGTTTTGCAGATTACTATACATATTTTGCATATTACTATACATATTTTGCATATTACTATACATATTTTGCATATTACTATACATATTTTGCATATTACTAAATATGTTTTTCAAGTTATTACACATGCTTTAGTAATTTATTATAAAGATTATACTGATGAAACTTTTTTGCAAAGTTTTTTCGGCGTCAATAAAGTTTGTTTCAACTTTTTTGTGAAGTGTTTCGGCTTCCCGGTCAATATGTTAACCCGGTCAATATTTCGGCTCCTAAATAAACATCACTATATTAACCGGTTTCATTGCCGCCTGCAATGAAACCGGTTAATATATTGACGTTTATTTAGGAGCTACCCCACTATAATGTGCTTACGCTTTTCATAAAAGGGAAAATATGTTTACTGGAGGACAATCTCAAAAAAAACTCAGTGAGCAAATATAGCTTACTACATAGTCTTACAGATTACTACATATGTTTTGTATATTATTACATATGCCTTTTAAATTAATATACATGTTTAGTAATTTATTATAAAGATTATACTGATGACGCTTTTTTGCAAAGCTTTGTCGGCATTTGATTGACCGGCTGATATATTGACTTTTATTTAGGAGCAACCCAACAATAATATGCTAACTCTGTTTGTGAAAGGAAAATAAAATTTTCTTGAAGTCTTTTACGGATAACTGCTTCGCACTTTGTATATTGTTGAACTAAATCTTAAAAAAGGACCCCAAGCTGATGCAAGTTACTACATATGTTTTGATTAATAAAATAATGCAAATTATTACATTTTTTTAGTTACTTTGTTACTTATATAACATATAAAGTTTTCGAATGATGATTAATAAAAAAAAATTTTCTTAAACGAAATATTTTTTCGTACATATATCAAAAAATTAAGTCAGTCATCAAGTGTTAAAAAAGACATGCGGTCATAAATCATGCCAAAGACACTTACCAATAACGTTGAGATTGACAAAGTGACTCATTTTGGGTACGGTGCTCACTTGGCACTCGTAGACGCCCCCGTCTTTGCTCTGAGGATACTTCACTTGCAGTGTCCAGTCATCCGAGTTCTCCAGGTGAATGGTCTGGAACCTCTGGTCGCTGGTGTAGGTGAACCTGCCCACGGTCAAGACATGGAGATCCTTGCGTCGAATCCAGGATACCTGGAAAGTCAAAATTACAATTGAATAACTTGTCAATATCCACAACTGTATATATATACATATTTAAATAAATAAAAATTAGCTTAAAAAGGGTTTATTAGTATAATTCTAGAAAAAATAAATGCCACACTTTTTTTTGTAACATTTAGTTCATTCTATTACTACATAATGTAATGTCTCTCGGCCTGTATTAGACCTATAACGGCTTCAAGAAGAGGGCCACTTTCAGGTTGATGGGAACACTGCAATTTTTATTTACAAGCACTACATATATATACATATAAATAATGAACTCTGGATTATTATACAAAGATATGAACAAAATAAAATAAAATTTGATCACTAGTGCACGATTAAAGCGCAAGTATAGTTCACTCCAAGATCGGAGGTTTTTCAGAGTTCTCGAGTCTACGCCGAATCTAATTGCCTGGTCTGCGGCATACCTTAATTATCCACAAGGGGTTCCCTTTGTAAGCAGACGGAAACTCTGGCCTCATCCTCACCAAAAACCTCTCTTTTAACTCAACCTGTCAAAGGGGAGCGGTTAGCTTCCCACACTTCTCGTTGGAGTAGATATTTTTCTCAGCTCATGGTCGATTCCCAATCACAATGGAACAACACATGATATAGTTCATATTCAATCTGTAGTTGTTTTGACCTGTGAATGTCGCACAGACATTTCCTGAGTCTTATTATTAAATGATACCGAATATCTACTATCAGATTTGATTGACAGTTTGTTCTCATTAGTACAAAACACTAATTGCATGTAATATAACTACCCACAATACATCGTGTCTGCTGTCAAATTTGAGTGATGGGTTATTATATACTAGTCAAATAACATTATTTTCTCCCTTCTGGAAATGAAATGCCAACTGTCTTCTTGTGAGAAAAAAAATGCTACAATATGTAGTAAATGAACTCTTTTAATTAACGAAGTATTGTTTAGTTTTTAATAAAGATTTGTTTGTGGAGATTGTCAATTGGAAGTGATAAATTAAATGAGTAAACTGAGACAAATATGAATTTATTTTTAATCTGCTTAAATTATTGAAAACATGTTTATTCATTAAATGAAAATAACAGAGAGATCCTTTTATTACTTTTTTTTTGTAGATTAAACTTAAATAAATGTTTTCGCCTACATATTTTAAACATTAATCTGTGTAATTAAACTAATGCTAGATAATATTTTTCAATCAGCCTGTTATTCACTGGGTTTTCCTTTGAAATTTGATGCAAGTATTTTTAAAGGCCATACAAATAACAGATTTGCACATTTGTTAAAAGATTACTCTACAATTTAGTAACAAAAATTATATTTTAAGAATAGAAGATATGAAATTTTCGTGGAAATGTTTTCAGTACAGTCATTAAAAACACTAGGTCAAATTCCAACATTTTCTTATGTTACAAGTTGCGAGAAATTTGTCTGAACTGTCAAGGGAGTGGCACTATCTATGATTAGAACTTTTTTAAATACTCGTTATTGAAACTTATACTTCAGTAAATAAACTTACACGGGATCTATTACATTTTCCAATTAGTATTTTCATTACTTTATTCTTTATTTCTTTTAACTCGTGTTGACCTTGCCATACATTTTACAAATAAAAGAGTATGCAATATTTTTTTAAACTGATACGTTCACAGAATAAACGTATTCGCAAAGATTTTTATAAGTTGCAATGAAATAATAGAAAATATACAAAAATGTCAAATTATTGTTGATGCTGTAAACCAGAGGTGGCCAACCCAAAGGCTCTTGCGGGTCAGTTTGAAAATGCATCATAACTCCGTGGGCTGCACATAAAATTATATATCCCCATTTTAGATTTAGATCCACAGTAGACATTTTTTGGAGTGAATAATTGAAACATAATGAGTCATTATTTTTGTGTTTACTACTATTCTTACATGTAAACATAGATAATATAATAATAAAAATACTAAATGCACATTGTAAAGAAATATATGACATCAAATAAAAAAATATATAAATATAAATGAAATCATTAAAAAATATTTATTTTACTAGTGCGATATGTGTTTGCGCAAGAATAATATTTTGAAATCGATTTCTCATAATTTCGACAGTTAATTTTTGAACATATGGATGCAGAAATAATGTGTTTTTTTAATGATTTGGTTTGCACTACTTTGGTCATTATAAAATAAATATATTTTGTAAAAGTGTAATAAATCTAACTGGCAGAAAAAAAGTTCAAGGCAGGCCGCGGGTTGACCAAAGACTAAACTTTTAAAGTAAATTTATCCATTTATTTATTTTTTTATTTTCATTCATTAATTTAATGAGCACATCCAGTGATACTTTAGCAATTAATTTCTAATATTTATCATTACTGTAAGATTATCTTTGTCTGAACAGACCAATTTTTTACGAGACAAAATACTGGAAGATTAACACAAACAATTACTATGTTATGTCTCAACGGATTAAACATCTGCCACTTAGAACAATTGTTTGCTACTTCTACCAATGAGCTTTTTGCTACATTGTTTACGAAGAAGTTTCTCTTCCTTTTTACCCGTCGTTTAACACGAGTGACCAGCGGCTATTCCTTTCCTTCCCTCATTTTCTAAATGAGTATGTGCTGCGTAAGTAAGTCTGCGTCCCATTTTATTTCGTGAATATATACTCGGACATAAATCGTCTTCATGGCATAGCCGAGTCAGATTTTTGTGTTCTCATTGTAAGTAAGGCAAGTCAAATGCATAACTGTAATTAATTTTATCTACATTACAAAGTTCATTTGTTGTAGTATTTTTTATTATAGAAAAGCAACAATTGCTGTGCAGCAATATATATTATGTAACAATTTTATGCAATAATATATAATATGTAATAATTTCAACAATTGCTACACAACGCTTATTGCAACATACACATTATTCAAGAATTATTGCTACAATATATATTATGCAACAGTTGTTGCACAACAATTATTGCAACATAATATATTAGGCAACAATGTGCAAATTTTTATGCAATAATTGCTATGCAACAGTTATTGCAATAATACATGTTATTCAATAATTATTGCAACCATACACATTATGCAACAGTTGTATTGCAACAAATTATAATGCAGCAGTTATTGCAACAATACATATTATTCAACACTTATTGCAACAATATATATTATGCAACAGTTGTTGTGCAACAATATATATTATAGGACATTTTAGGCAACAATATGCAATATTTTTTGTTTGGATAGTAATATTGTATATTTATGAAGATATCAATAATTTAAGCTCATGTCAACATACTGCCTTGTTCATCTACTGCACTCAAAGTGAATGATAATACCCCAAAAAAGGAGTGGAACAATTCGAATGTGAGATAAAAACTTTAGGTTTCCTTTTGGAGAGGTTTATAAAAATAAAAAGCAGGGTGAAAGGAAGGAAGAAAATTTACAAAAACTATACACACATTATTGTGTAACAGTTGTAAAAGCAGATAACTACAGTTTATTCTCGATATGGATAATAATACAAAATTTTTTTATTGTATTTATCATATTTAACGGAAATAATCTCATCGTTTGTATCCATATTTAATGGTAACAATTTGCACATAGTTTTTTTTTAAAGAAAGGAATAGACTCTAAATACCGAATAGAAGGGATTTAATTCTGCTGACACAAATAGAGCCTAGGATTGATGCATTATTTGCAATAAAACAGGTTTATCCTGGAAACTTCAGCCTTAACATATTCTGTAATTATAAACCATAAGAAAGCAATTGCTGTATGTAAAAAGATTTTTATATTGTTAAAAAAATATACTGATTTCTAGCCTGTTATGACGAAATAAAACAGTGTTATAGCAATTAAATTTCAATGAAATAAATGCCACAACAAAATTTTTAAAACAAAAATTGTAATTATATAGTAAAATTAGTTCTACTAGTTGTATAAAAATAAATTACATTCGGCTTTTTTCAAAAACGTATGAAAACTTTATGTGTCAAGTTCCAAGTACAGGCACGTTATTGAAAAAAATTGATTATCCAAGAGCAATTATTATTCGCGATATTTGAAATATAATTTTGATTCAAATGAAGTCAGTAAGTAATAATTATATACATGCATATACAATATTTATATTTATTATATTATTTTGCTTTTTATATAAATCGCAATTTCTTATAGCTGAAAATTCCTGGGACGTTTTATTAGCACTCTTAGCATCTCAGAATAATATACAATCAGCAGTAAAAGAAGGAAAAAAAATTTAGATGGACGAGACGAATAAATGAAATGAAAAAATTTTCCTTCTTTGTCCAGGAGGAACTCAGTGCCGGTGGCATTCCAGCATAGAATAAACAAAGGACTGGCACCGGCCACCACTCCCATATCGAATGGCTGACGTGGATTGGTAGTCAGCATCCCGAGCTCGTCTTGTTAATGGAATGGAGAAGGTCCAATCCTTTCCTAACAAAGGTCCGTCTCTCGCAATCACATTCTTTATTTGTGTCAATCCTAACGAGAGGAAATGGACAGCTATAAAGAACGAAAGGTCTCTTTTTACAAGAAAGAGAAACCTTTAGAGATGAAGTTGCTTCTACGATGGAAGATGATTCTGTCTGCCCTTTACCTTTTTTTCCCATTGTCGTTAGAATTGAGAAATTATTAACTATCTCGAAAACCTTTGCGATTAGATAAAAAGATTTTAGAAGAATCAAGAATTTAATGGCATAGAGAAAAAAAAATAGCTGCCACTAACAATGCATCGTTTTCTTTTCATTTAAACAGATACTTGGCTCTCTTTCAAAGAAAAAAGTTACAATACATGTCTTTGTTTTCTTAAGAATACAATAAAAATTACTATACTAAGCTAGTATATATATATATATTATCAATCGTTCATTTATAAAATCGTTAAATTCTACCCATTTCTTAAGTATGAATGATAATAAATAAGATTGGTTTACAATGATAACATACAATATTTTTCCATTTAAGGTTACAAAAACTATATAAGATGCCAATGCACGCCAAGCAGTATATTCTCGTTTACAAAATTAAGTAGTTTGTTAACGAGATTAACTGCTACCTGTGTAATTGCTTTATGTTTTAAGCAATATTTAAATCTACTTACATTTTTTCATTCAGACAATACTTGTAAAAGTTGTTATTGTTGTCCTATTAACCATAAAAAAAAAGCAAATGCCGTGTGTTAATATATTCTAATAGTGTTAAAAAATGTATACTGATTTATAACCTTTTATGAAGACATATGACAGTGTTATAGCAGTTACACTTCAATGAAATAAATGCTACTCAACAAAATTTCTAAAATAAAAATTGTAATTCAATAGTAAAATAAAAATTTTATTTGCAGAAAAATAAATTACACTCGGCATTTTTCAAAACCTCATGAAAACTTTATGTCTCAAGTTCCAAGTTTAGACACGTTATTGAAAAAATGGATTATCGAATAGCAATTATTATTCTCGATTTTTGAAATATAATTTTGATTCAAATGAAGTCAGTAAGTAATAATTATATGCATGCATATACAATATTTATATTTATAATTTTATTTTGTTTTTATATAAATCGTAATTCCTTAAACCTCAAAAATCGTGCGACATTCTATAAGCACTATATGCATCTCAGAATAATATACAATCAGCAGTAAAAGAAGGAATGAAAAACAATAAGTTTAGATGGACGAGACGAATAAATAAAATGAAAAAGTTTTTCATTCTTTGTTCAGGAGGAACTTAGTGCCGGTGGCATTCCAGCGTAGAACAAACAAAGGACTGGCACTGGCCACCACTCCCCATATCGAATGGCTGACGTGGATTGGTAGTCAGCATCCCGAGCTCGTCGTCTTAATGGAATGGAGAAGGTCCAATCCTTTCCTAACAAAGGTCCGTCTCTCGCAATCACATTCTTAATTTGTGTCATTCCTAACGAGAGGAAATGGACAGCTATAAAGAACGAAAGGTCTCTTTTTACAAGAAATGGAAACAGAAACCTTTTGCGATGGAGTTGCTTGTAGTAAGATGATTCTATCTACCCTTTACCTTTTTTCCCCCCATTGTCGTTAAAATTGAGAAATTATTAACTATCTCGAAAACCTTTGTGATTACATAAATTTTTTTTAGAAAAATCAAGAATGCAATGGTACAAAGGGAAAAAAAATTGCTATCACTAGCAATGCATTATTTTCTTTTCATTTGAAGAGATACTTGACTATCTTCAAAAGAAAAAGTTTCAATACATATATTTGTTTTCTTAAGAATACAATAAAAATTACTATACCATGCTATATATATCACCAATCGTTCATTTATTTGATTGTAAAAATTCCACCCAAAATTCCACCAAATATTTTTTAAATTCGAATGATAATAAATAAGATTTGTTTATAATGGTAACATACAGTATTTATCCATTTAAGGTTAAAAAACTATATAAGATGCCAGTGCACATAAAGAAATATATTATTTTAAAAAAATATAGTAATTAAATATTCGTCTAGGTCATATAGGTCTAGGATGTCATAGGTCTAGTTTAGGCCGAGACAATACACTTTAAATAATAATAATAATTATAAAGTTATAAAAACCAGCTTTCATTTACAGAATTATAGGAATACAATGAATTATAATACAGCGAAAAATGCTATGATACTAAACTAACATAAGCATAAGTAAAATGAATAAAAAACAACGGAAAGTATACAATGTAGGTCAATGGAGTATAAAATATTAAAATTATCCTGCTTCTCCACTGGATAATCAATCCATTATGCAATTATATGCCCTCTTAAAAAATCATGACATTTTAAAATCGCCTCACAATACTTTTACATTCAGCGTTATATAAACATAATATACAACTCATCAATTAGATGGAAAAATAAGCAATGCATTTTGTTATTTTGTAATCGATATACTGAAAGTTGTCATTATATTTTATATACCACGCAATGCTATATTTTTATCATGTTATGATCGTTTATTTCATTTGCATTGCATGTTTTTCACTTCCCTTATGCTTATACAATGAATTATAATACAAATGAAAAATGCTATGGTACTAAACTAACATAAACATTAGTAAAATGAATTAAACAATACTTGGAAAGGCATACAATATAGGTGGAATAAAGAATGGTTATAACATGATATGTAAAATATAGTATGGAATGGCATATAAATATTCTGACAACTTTCGGATTATGAAGTAAAAATATTAAAATTTTCCACTAAAAAACCAATCCACTATGCAACTATTTGTCTTCCTACATAATCGTGGCATCTTAAAATTCCCTTTTAACACTTTTACATTGTGTGGAACAGAAACGTAATAAGCAACTGATTGACTAGATGGAAAAATAATCAATTCATTTTGTTATTTTATACTCCATATACTGAAAGCTGTTATTATATTTTGTATACCCTGACATGTTATATGTTTAATATCATGTTACGATCTCTTATTACATTGACATTGTATGCCTTTCACTTCCATTATGCTTATGTTCGGTACATTATCGAAGTGCGACTAATAAACAGAAAACATGATAATTCCCTCTTTAAATCAAAACAGCACCATCTAAATTATCAAATTTAATTTGTTAACAGTAGAGAAATAAATTCCTGGATCTAAAATAAATTTCTGTCACAAAGTAAGGAGTTAGTGATAACAACCACGTATATATCATTGTTCACGCACGAGTTCAGAATGGTATTAGCGATACTTCGATTCATTTTCAAGGGGAACACCGTAAGTCTCTAACATTAATTTCATTAATGCCTTTAACATATTGGAATGAATTATCTGGATATTGTTCTAAAAAGTGTAATATCCAGAGTGCAGAGTATATTAAGTGCGAAATATCATTTTAATAAGATATAAATCTGCCATTATTAAAAATGCATTGTTACATAAATTGTCGGAAGGATGAAATTATTTAAAAAATTTAGTTAAAAAAATAATTTTATTTTTTAATATTATATATTTTTTTATTTTTTTTAAAAATAAGGAATCGTAAAATTTGTGATTTTTTTTTTTTTATTAATTAGGGAGATTTTTATTAGTGAATTTAACATATTGGTATGAAGTACCTGAACATTGCTGCAAAAATGAAAAATTTAAGCGCGAAATATACTTTTTATATATAAATCTGCTTTATTAAAAATTCATTTTCACAAAAATTATCGAAAGGACGAAATTATTTTTATAAATTTATTTTTAAAAATAATTTTATTTTTTAACCTTATGATTTTTTTTTTAAAAATAAGGTATTTCAAAAGAATGAAAAATAATCATGGATCATTCAGAACATGGCAAAGTATTTCTATCATAGAACTGGTCATAATAAGTGTATATATTTATTGTTTCTAAATACAATTGTGTGCTGGTGCTCAGTGCCACAGATTTCGGATTCGAGTTCAGGCTGTGTCATGAATGTTTGTAGTTCGGAATCCACTTTAAACCGTAGGTCTCTGTCTAATATAACTATAGAGCTGACAACCATATCCTGCAAATAGAAGCAATCACCTATCTCGAAATCTGCTAGTATGCAGACGGCCTTGCCCCACCATGAGCTTACAGTGTCAGGGAGTCTACAAACAACTGTAAAATATTTCGAAATAAAATATCTTAAGTGGTTTAGTCAAAATTTGTTTGTGGTTTAAACAAAGGACCCAGAAATAACCAAATATCATAAAAGATGGAAATTAAATCACAGATATACAAATTTATATAGCGTATCAAAGTAGATTTGTAGAAATGTCTGCCCAATATAACTTTCATTCATATAGAAATGTGACAACATTAATGTGGTTACGCACATTCTTTTAAATGGAATGCTTCATTCATATTCTTGATATAATCAGAGTTTAAATTTTATATAGTTATATGAATTTATTTCAATTAACAAATTTGAACATACGTTGTTAATTGATGTGCAGTCATGTTAATAAATGCATTAAATTAAATTCATTAATGCTTAACTATAGATGACTGAAATATATTTAAATTATTTTAACAGCATGGTGAATAGCTTTCTTAATAATTACTGAAATAATAATTAGGGCAAAAATAAATAAACCGTAACTAGTCAGAATAAATTTATTTCATTTCAATTTAATTATCTTACAGAAAGTATTCATAATAAAATATGTTTCGTAATGCTGTGATTCATAAGTTCAGAAAACAAATCTTTAGGGTATTGTTATAAACAAAAATTTATTGGCATCATGACATTTGTGAAAGATTTATTTTCCATTCTAAAGCACATATATAAACCAATATATATAGTATAAACCATATATATATATATATATAAACCATATATATGGCATAGTATACACAATATTCTGCCAGCTTTATGGAGCATAAAATAATAAAATTCTTCTGTTTCTCCATGGAATTTATTCATAATAAAATTAAATATTTACAATTATGAAAATATTCTAAATATTTAATTTTATTATGAATAAATTCCATTTATTCTCTGTTGTTCATCATATTTCTGAGCTGAAATTTAATATATTTTCATATAGTTCTTATATTATTTAGTATTTGAAATAAATTTAAAAACGTATATTTTGTATTTCGTGTCTATATATTCAAAATTATGTTTTTTTTATGCATTTCAATCTGAAAACGAAGATGAAATAGAATAATAATAATAAATAAAAAGCCTATAAACAAATTTATTCTGGTTAAATATAGTATTAAAAATTCTCTAATTTAAGACAAATGTCTTTTAAAAACACATTTTTCTTAAATTAGAAAATTTTTATGTGTTTTAAAAACACATTTGTTTCAAATTAGAGAATTTTGATGTGTTTTAAAAACACATTTGCCTTAAATTAGACAATTTTTATGTGTTTTAAAAACACATTTGTTTTAAATTAATTTTAAAAAATATTAAAATATACCCACTATATAACTAATAATATACCCAAATATAACTAATGATATGCCCAAAATAATAACTCCAAATATAACCCACCAAAAAATTGAATTATATGGCAGCAATTAATAACTGTGTTATAATAATAGGATACAACTTAAATGAAATTTAAAAATTTTCATATAAAAAGTTCTTACATATTTTTTATGTTTATTATACAGTGAATATTTTTCAAAAAATATTTTTTTTAAAAATAACTCATTTAAAAATATTATTTATAGACAGTCATTAATAAATATGTTATGATAATGGTTATAATCTAAATAAAATTTATAAGATTTTCACAAAAAATTCCAACATAATTAAAAAAAAAAAATTAAAATTTAAAAATTTAAACAACAACAAACTAACTGTGTTAAAATAATAGATTGTAATCTAAATGATAATTAAATGTTATCATGTCATAAATTTCTTATATAATTTTTATAATTATTATACAATGAAAAATATTTTTAATATATATGCCTAAATATATTTTTTTAAAAAATGGCTCTATTGATATGGCTATTAATAATTGCGTTATGATCATAGGCTATAATCTAATTAAAATTTATAAGATTTCCACATAAAGTTTCTAACATAATTTTAAAAGTGATTAAACAACAAAAAATAACACATCTTCTTTATCTTTCTTCTAGATTCTTTTTTTCTTGTTACAAACATTTCTCTTTAAAAAGTACTAAATATTATAGCTAAAGTGAAAAAAAAAAAACCTCTTCCTTCCGGACTTTAAAACTGTCTTTGCTTCCTTTTAAACCGAGCTAAACTATTAAAGTGCCCGAAAATTAACTAGCTTAATTACGCTTGCCCCAAATTACTTGAATAGCATCGGACACAAAAGATTACTTGCCAGGGGGAAGATTTAAAAGTGACCTAACTGCCTCGAGACCATTAGTCTTGCTTCTTTTTAGTCTTTGCAAGACTGCAGGGGGGCTTGATAGATCTACCTAAGTGCCCCGGATGGAAGATGGTTAAGTCTAAAAACCGAAAAGGGGTGGAAGGGTACTTGAAATCTCCATTTTACGAGACTCTTTCGGGCACTTTTGCATCTCTTAAAGGTGTCAGCGAGTTGGTGGTGGCGCCAGTAGGTTTATAATGCATGAAGGGTCGGCCACTCAGACTCGTCAATAAAGTCACGGTTATCTCAGTTGAGAGATTTGGTGCTAAATTTAATCTGGACAAGAGCCTATAATTCACCCCAATTTTTGGCATGGTAATGGGACTCGTCCTCTTCGTCATCATGGCTACTTGATGTGCCAAAAATAAAAGGCAAATCTTTAAAAGGAGAATAAGGACTGGTTAAAAAAAGGCACTAATAATGATTTTATCTAGTGAATTATAATGAAAATATCAATCCTAGGTGCTATAAATATAATATACCAAATTAAGAGCTGTTTAATACTTTTCATGTATGGTATATAAATTATAAATTTACTTGAATATTTAAGTATATAGGAATATATGAATATATGATATGAGTTTATCTGACAATACAAATAGTTGAGTATTCTAATACTTTTATTATAATACAATACAAGAATATTAACATTATTCATATAATAATTATAATTGTATTATAATGATATAAATTGTATTAGCATTATAATATTTCATTATTCTGTAGCTCATGTAGTTTCTTAATTACAGTAATAGGAACATTTTTGGGGATTTTTTTTATTTATTTTAAGCCGTTTTTACCACAGATGACTTAGCAAAAAATAAACAAATAAACATGAAATTTGTTTAATTACCGTCAAAGCTACACGAAACTTACTGAAATAAACATTCAAAATGAATCAACAACAAAAAGATCTTACTTCTCATCACAAAAGTTAACAGATTGATTGTTCTTGTAGTATGTTTACATTCTAATAAGATAATTAGTATAAGTGTAAATTTACAAATCCTATTTAAAGGTATCATCATTTATCCTGCGTAAACACATTTATTAGATAGGCCCCAGCAAGGCATTTAACAGCATGTTCTGTGTTTATTTGTGGCACGGAAGGCCCGTAAACATGGCGCCCTGAATGCTAATTTATAATCACAGCATTTGAGAAATCTCTGTACTCTGGCGCCTATCAAATATCGGTTCGCGATCCGATTCTTCTGGAAGCCGAGTGATGTTACGCTCCCCAAATTAAGTATTCACACCACAGACCCTCTTCGTGTTTCAGACGAAGGATATTCTGGATAATTTGCTTTAATTCGTTATCAGAGCCATGACCGGATTGTAAATGTAGGAATTCGTAATTTGTACCAGAACTTCAAAAGAAGCCATTTTGTCTTTCTAACCCCATAAACAACAGTTGCAGAATCTTAAATGAGATTTTTTTCTGTTGGAAAAAATAAATAAAAATGTGGTTTATATTAAAACCAAAAACATTTAAATGTTAAGCAAAACCAATGTTTATGCAAAAACATTTAAATTTTTAGCATTAGATAGCTTTTGCATAAAGTTAGAGTGATGTCAGAAAATGTATCTTATCTTAGCGCACTGCATTTATTGAGCAGAGCACACTACACTAACAAATTTGAATTGAAAAGTTAAAGATTCTCTGAAGCATAATAACAACTGAATCGAAATCATGATAAATTTATATATATTAATAATGATAAATTTGGATATATTAATTATGATAAATTTGGATATATTAATGATGATAAATTTAGATATAGTTATTAATAATGATAAATTTAGATACATTAATTATGATAAATTGAGCATGGCAACATCTTAAATTCAACCATTATTTATTGAAAGGCTTAATAATTAAATCAATCATTATGTATTAAATGCACCTTAATATTAAAGTTTAGTTGCCATTTGCGTAGCATTACAATGACGATTAAAAGTTAATTCTTCCTTGCTCATAGCATTTATTGAACAGAGTACATTATACCAACAAATTTAAATTGAGGTTTTGTTTGATTTGTCGCTCTACGGCCCTTTTTTTGCACACTGTGGGCTAATTAGACCGGAACCTACAGTTTAACGTGGAGTCTGAACCACTAACAAACTTAAATTGAGAAGCTGGAGACATTGCAGCATCAATTCAATCGAAATTATGAATGTGTTTATTAATTATGATAAATTAAGCACGGCGACATTTTAAGATCAATCATTATTTATTAAAATATTTTTGATAGAAAAAATTTCAATTTCAGAGCAATAATTTTTTAATTAAATTTCTTCCGTAGGAAAAAATAAGTAAGTATTCTTAAAAGATACTGCACAGTAACATTAAAGTTTTTAGCATTAGATAGGTTTTGGGTAATGTTAAAATGATGATTAATTTATGATGTTAATTCATTCTAGCTGATAGCATTTATTAAACAGAGCACACTACACCAGCAAATTTAAATTGAGGAGTTGGAGTCATTGAAGCATATACAACTCATTCGAATTCATGAGTGTGTATATTAATTATGATAAATTGGTGTAATTTTAATTTTAATCATTATTTATTAAAATGTTTTTGCAAATATTAAAATTTCAGAGCAATAATTTTATTATTTTAGTTTTTTTCGTTGGAAAAAATAAATAAGTTTAATTAAAAGATACTGCACCATAGCATTAGATAGCTTTAGATTGATAACTACAGATTACATTAGATAGTTTTTAGCATTAGATAGCTTTTGCATAACATTGCAATGATGATTAAAAGTTTATTCATCCTAGTTCATAGCATTTATTGAACAGAGTGCACTACACCAACAAATTTAAATTGATGAGTTGGAATCATTGAAGCATATTTGAAGCTCAAGTGATTGATGCTCAATCGAAATCATGAGTGCAGAAATACAGATACATTAATTACGATAAATTAAGCATGGCAACATTTAAATTCAATAATTATTCAATAAAATGTTTTTAAAAGAAAAATTAAAATTTATATACATGACAATTTGGAATCATATTCCTATCGTTTAGTGACACAGAACAATACAATAAGTAAAAATACAGAAATTCATTAATATCATTACTGATGGTTGAAATACTATAACTGAAGTTATAAAATAGAAAAAAAAGTACATTATTATAATTAATTATAATGATATTATTTAATAAAAAAGCAAAAGCAATTTAAATGTTAATTTTATAATTTAAGCAGGAATATTAATTAAAATTAACAACTGATACTCAATTTACTATTATATTTGTAAAATATAATAATTTCAAACTAAAATATTTATCAAAATCATTGAAGAGTCTAATCGTTCCAATAATCACTGAAATAAAGTACATATAGTACATTATCAAATACTTAAAAAAATGTAAAAGTTTTTTCATCATATCTCATACTATTTATTGAACAAAGCACGCTACACTAAAAAATTTAAATTGTGAAGTTGTATTTAAAAAATTTATCAAAAATGATAGTGATTAAAGTTATAAAAATAATAACAATACATTTTTATAATTAATTATTAATGATATTATAATTAATTATGTACGTATTAAAGTCTTAGACTTTAATTTAAGCAAAAGCAATTCAAATGCCAATTCCATATTTTAAGTAGGAAATATTTCTAATATTAACAATTGGTATTTGTAAAATCTGCGATTTTCAAAATTAATGAATAAAAACAAATAAGTAAAAATCAAGTCAAAATTAATGAATATATAACAAATAAGAAAAAAGAATCATTAATTCATATGGTGTAAATTATAACAAATAAAAGTATTATACGTCTAGTTAATATTCGCTATCTCAATCATCACTGAAATAAAGTACATATTTTATTAAATACTTTTTACAGAAAAGAAAACACGGATTAAATTTAGCAGGAAAATAACTTTTATCTTTTAAAATATTACAGGAAACATTTATTTTTTGGGTCAAGAGATTTTTTACTTCAAGTACTCTTCAAGTTGTCATTCAGTAGAAAAATTTTCTTTATCCTTTATTAAAGTTAGAATACTTTTTATTTAAAATCGAGTATACTGTTAAAGATTGTTGAATGAGTAATAAAAAAAAACCACTGTTAGAATTTGCTGTCTAATATTTTTAAATAACAAGATTTCTGAAATATTCATGAAATATTTAATCGAAATAAATAAGTACAATAATTAACTTTTAACTGTTTTTGAAAAATATTAATTCTTTTAGATTATGAGCATCTTTCAAAATCATTTTAATATAAGTTTTATACTTTAATTTAAAAAATGAGAAATATGACTGACTGATTCAACCCGAACAAAACAACAAATTGTATTTAAATAAATATAAAAAATACAAAAAGAATATATTTCAGTGCTTAAGTTATTAGCAATGAATTAAGAAATATGACTGATATTCAACTTAAAAAAGACAACAAATTGCATTTAAATAAATATAAAATAACACAAAAAGAATATATTTCTTTGTTTAGGTTATTGATATTATATATCAATTTGAAAACTAGAAAAAAAAAATGAGAAATAACTTTTAAAAAAAATGAGAAATATGATTGGCTAATTCAACTCGAGCAAGACAACAAATTGCATTTAAATAAATATAAAATAATACAAAAAGAATATATTTCATTGTTTAAGTTATTGTCCTTATAGACCAATTTGAAAACCAAAAACTGACTTATTCAACTCGAAAAAGATAACAAATCGCATTTAAATACCCATAAAATAATATTAAAAGAATATTTTTCGTTGACTTGGTTATTGACATTATAGACCAATTTAAAAACTAAAAAAAAAAATGATAAATAACTTTTAAAAAATGATAAATATGACTAACTGATTCAATTCGAACAAGACAACAAATTGCATTTAAATAAATATAAAATAATAGAAGCAGAATATTTTTTTGTGTCTGGTTTATTGACATGATAGACCAATTTGAAATATGCTTTCATTTTAACCTGCCATAAAAGACATGCTTTTGATGATTATACAATTCATATTCAATACCATGTGAATCCGCAATTCAAAAAGATTTATGTCTGGAAGAGGGCTTATATTTATATAGCCAGATGGTTTAGAAATATAATGTTTATGCTTTTATTGTATTCAATTTAAAGAGATATCAATAGAGTATATTTTATATGCGCATATTTTCGATTCCACCATTCTATTTATTTTTAAATACAATGTATATTTTATACATACATTGAAGCTTTATTTCTGTTATAAGTGTAAGATTTCTTTATCTGTCACTTGTTTTATTCGAAAATTATAATTCTCTATTTCAATGCAATTTTTATTTTTTATTTTTTAAGAAATAATTTTATTTTATTAAACTAGTGTCATTTTTTATTAACTAATTACATTTTTGATAATTTTTACTTTTATTTTCCTTTTTTAAAGCCATACACAAACATCATGTTTCTAAAAAGTAAAAGATATTTTAAGTAAATCTTTCAGTATTGTAGTACTTCAAATTATATTAAATCACAATAAGACTGGTGAAAAAATACATCGTGTGAACCTTATGCTCCAATCTAATATAACTGTAGTGATCCTACCTATGTAACTATCTACCTACCCCGATCTCGTAGACAGAAAACATCTCTTTTCTCAAAATCTGCCAGTAGGCAGAGGGGGTGGGGGGGTTGCGCCAATGAAGAGAAGTAATTGCTGCCTTTTGGTAAGCCCTTTTAGAGGTAACAGCCACGTAATTGTATGTTGTATTGAAAGAAACTGAAAATTTCATCCAGGTAGTTAGGAAATAATAACATAAACTGCTTCAATTACTATTGAATCTATTAATTTCTTGAAACAGCGACATAGACAGACGCTTGTAGTGGATTCGAACCTCAATCGGTCTGCATTCTAGTCAATCTCAATACAACTTGGTCATAAGTCAAGCTACCGAATAGATTGCTCTGGATGCTTTTGCAGTTACTTTGGCGCTCTGTGCCACAAGTTTCGGTTCGAGTCCCGGTGGTGCCACGGATGTTTGTAGTGGTTCAGAATTCACTGTAAGCTATAGTTCCCAGTCTTATATGATTGTAGAGCGTCACGGACCCATGCCAGACGTCTACCTACGGCTGCTCCATCAAAACAGGTGCTGCTCTTCAACAATGAACCCATACGGGTTCGTGGGGTTGGTCTAGATATTTGCCAAATGGGATAAGAAACAACACAACTGCCATCGCTAGGATTCGAACCTGAAGCACCAAAGAACAGAGCGCTAGCCAGTTAAGCATCAGGCCGCCAGTATATTGTTAAGCATTATATTTTTTTAAATAGATTCCAATAATAAAACGTAAAAAATTTATTAAAAATGGAAAAAAAAAAAGTTTTATTTTTATATTCGTTTGGACCTTAAGTGAATATTTTTTTTCTATTCTACTGAAAAAAAAAAAAAAAAAAAAGAAAAGAAAATCAATGTCCTTCAAAGTGACAAAATATAACGTTGTATAAAATAAAAATACATTCCTTAATTACAAAAAAGACACATATTCAAATTCATCTCGATAAAAGTGATCTAGATTAGCTGCATGAAAATCTATTTCAGCGTGAATGAGTGACAAAAATATAAAAAAAAAACCTCTTTCGTCTTAACAGAGAGTGCTTTTTATGGAGACTTTCCTTTTACCGTTAAGTGGTTTTGGAACGAAAGGGGTAATTTACTTTCTTCTAGAAGAGTATTTTTATGCGAAAAGTTCCTCTGGTTAATCCTGGACGTAACAGAATTCGGATAAGTTAATATAACTGATTCTTTTTTTTACTATCAGCAACTCAAAAAGGATGGTAAAAAAAAATGTGTGATGCTCGTATATTTAACAAATGCAAAATTGAAAAAGAAAATGATCTCTTGAGCTTGTAATTTATGTTTCAGATGAACTGAAACCTAAAACTTAATGCGCCAAAGTTTGAAACTTTTTTCCACGCTAATCGAATTCGGAGACTGCTGATTTAAATTGTTGCCAAACTTGATTTCAAGAATTTCTAACGAAAGATGCTTTTTCGTTTTCTTGTAATCCGATGACCATTTTCTGTTATGTTGGCCATCTTTCAGCTAAAGTGACTAATTTATAAGCATTCGATTTTTTTAGGGGGAATCTGCCAATATATACCCAGATTACAGGACGATTTACTTTTTAAATATAGTACGATTGAATACATCTGTGACACATAAATAAATACATATATATGATGACATTTTTTGCTTTACAAGTATTAAAGTAATAAATGCACACGATTATTTTGCTGTTGTTTGTTTGTTATTTCTTACCCTACTTGGTAGACAACAACATCTAGACTAAGTCCAGAATCCATGTGGTCTCACGGAAGGAGGGAAAGGGTGAATAGCTTTGGTTGTGATGGAGCCCTCGTAAGTAGAAGTCTGACTTGGCTCAGCGACCCTGACTTTTAACGGGTAGGGTTGCAGCTTTACGGTCAACGCTCTACAGTCATATTAGATCACTACTATTAATACAACACACCACATCGCTGTACCTAAAGCTGAGTTGCCCCTTTACAGTTTGGGAATGATGTGAGAAATCTGATTGGGCTCTGTGACGCTCTACGGTCATATTTGACCAGGACCTACGGTTTAAAGTGGATTTCGAACCACTACAAACATCCATGGTACTCAGACCCGAAATCTGTGGTACTCGGACATCAGACCCTCTAAATTATTTTCAAATATTTTAACATGAAAAGATATTACATTGGTTTCAAATATTACAGTTTTTTCTAACTGTTCATCGTTGCTTAAAATTATATTCATATACTTATCGATTGATACTTGGGATTTCATTTTGAATTTAAGTGCAAATATTTAACTTAAAGAATTACTGCACATATACATCGCTATTTATATAATTTATGTTGCGGATTAGAATTTTACTAAAATATACTTCCATCTATTATCATGATAACGTTTGACCTTTCAGTAAGTTAAAACATTACAATAAGTTTTTCTAAACTTTTCCTTCATATTTTAGTTATTTACGTTTGTAAAAATATCTGTCTGTAGAATTTCACTTTCTTATTTATCAATTTAAGGAATCTAGATATAAGTTGATCCATAAAATTGTGAACTAAGAAATAATTTTTAATCAGAAAGGTTCAATGTTATTTTCTTACTCCAAACTACATTAGAACTTGCGATTGTTGTATAGCTACCAAAGCATACAAAAAGCATGAAATGAAACATAAAATTAAAATATTTTGAAATTGAAACCTGCATTAAAATAAACAGTGTATGCAGCTGCTGTGTTAAATAAAAACAGATAAAAAATATCATTGAATATATTATGTTGTCTGGCATTGCATATGCATGGACTTATTCGTAATTTAATATATGCCTTGTATGCCTTCCAGTGTCGAGTCTTATTATAAAGGAATATTAATCTAAAATTCAAACTGATATCATCATAAAGATGCCGCAGCTGTTACAATTTCAGCTGTTAGTGTTTGTTTTTTTCCCCTTTAAATTGTTCGTTCTTATACAGCAGATATTTTGCTACGATAGTTCAATGAACTGAGGATACATGGAAAAAATATCTATAAGAAGAAATTATATATCTCTTGAATAAATGCCAACATCACATTCTTTTAAAGAATATAATACTGCATTTTCACATGTGCAACAAATGTAAACAACGTGAACAAAAAGTTAGATTTATAAGGTCAGAATTGTAAAATGCCAAACAGATTTTTCAAATAAACATATAAAGCTTGTTTGTCATAGCTGACGTTCTTCTTTTTGGAACGAAAGTTATCATTTTTAGATCATGGAGAGTTTTGTATTTTACGTATTTAAAAAAAAGTAATAATAATAAATAAATAAATAAGATAAATGAATAAAATAAATAAAATAAAATAAAAAATAAACTGTAATATAAAAAATAAATTTAATTTAATTTTTCAATTTGAGTTTTTCAAAGAAGCATACAAAGCTTGTTTGTCATAGCTGACGAAGCTTAGAACAAAAGTTATCATTTTTAGAGTTTTGCATTTTAGGTATTTCAAAAAATAAAAAATAAATAAATATAAATAAATAAATAAATAAATATACATAAATAAATAAATAAATATACATAAATAAAACATTAATAAAAAAAAAGAAAAATACACTGTAATATTAAAAAAAAAAAAAAAAAATTGTGACATTTCATACAAATTTATTATACAGGCGGATTATAATTAAAGTCCCACTTTCAAAATGCTGAAAAAAAAAGAACTACTCGTTAGAATGAATTCAAATTTGAGCTAAAGATACTTGAAGAAAGGAGAAACTAGACGGCATCAAAAAAGGGTCCAAAGTTCATTAATAGATGGCGCTGTAAGCGATATAAAGAAAATGAATTCGGCTGCCAGTGATATTTTGAATCGAAATGACAGCGTATTTGGCTTGAGTTGCACATTAAACCAACTATAATGCTCAATGAGCTTGAATGTTTCGGTTTTTTGACGGAAAAAATGACTTTCAAGTCATTTAACAGTGGTGACACTGTTAGTGGAAAGCCCATTCACCACGGCAAGGTCATACCAAATTGGAGGGGAAAGTCGGTGAAACTTTTTTTTGATGCCATACCGTTCCCCCCTTCTTCAAGTATCTTCAGTACAAATTTTAACTCATTGTAACGGTTGGTTGTTTTTTTAAAGCATTTTGAAAGTGAGACTTTAATTATAATCACCCTATATGTTCAGAATGATAATAAAAGTTTTGAGCAAACAGTGCTAAAAAAACTGTACATCATAATATATTTGTCCTGAAAATAAACTTGTTTGAAACTGAATTTATTGGCAGACATTATCAAGAAATTTAACTGATTTAAGTATCATGCTTATTGGCTTTAACATTATAAATTCAATGGATTTATATCCTTTTAAAATGGACAGAATATCAAATAAAATTGATTTTCTACAAATATCTGAAAACACATTTAAGTAAAATTGAAGCCAATTAGAAAAGTTATGAGAAACAAAATTTACATTGAAAATGCAATAAGGAATTCAAATTTTCACGATAAATCACTAATATTAATTGAGAATATTATTATCATTTATTTTTAAAAATATCTCAAAACTAATTTTCTACAAATATCTCAAAATACAATTAAGTAAAATTGAAGCTACTTAGAAAATTTCTGAAAGCTAAAATGTAATAAGAAAATCAAATTTTCGCGATAAAACATGAATATTAATTGAAAATATTATTATTATCAGTAGTTTATTCATAAAATGCATTACCGAAATACACCATTAAAAATTTGATTTTCTATTTATATTACTTAAACGGGAAATAATTCTGAATTTATGACATTAAAATAACTATAAAAGCTTATTTTAATTTAATCATAGAAATTATCCTTAGAAATTTTCATTTGTAGAGTTATTTATAGAAAAATATTATCCAGTTTACTTTAGCGTGAAAATATTTTGTTGCATTTTATAGTTTAATTTTGGGAAAATATAAATATAATTATATGCGAAAATTTTAAAGCTAATTATTTTAATACTTGAATAAACGCAGTATTTATTCATAATCCTTTTATTTATTCAACTAATAATTACAGCTATCTCAAATAATAAATTTCTTGCTTTTATAAATTTTTTTAAAAATGTTTTGATTATCAATTTAGGTATTCAGATTTTTTATTAAATTAAAGTAATATAAAACACTAAAACTTCAACTATTTTACAAATTTAAACTGAATTAATTTAAGTAAAGCACGCATAAAATAATAATTCTTACGTATTAAATATTTTTCTAGGTGAGATGTAATTGGAACATCTTCAGAAAATAGCTTATAAAATGTTGAATAAATTGAAAATCTTTTTCAAACCTCTATTGATAGCAATTTAACAAAAGATTAAATTAAATTATATTAAAAATTTTTTAATGCTGATGTATAAATGAATTTTACAAAAAATTAAAATGATTGTTGTCAGAATTACAAGCAACAAGAAACTACGAAATATTTCTAATTTGTTTATTTTTAAGTAAGTGTTCGCTAGCTCACACATATGAATAAACTCAAACAATAAACACCTGAGGTGGACTGTATAAATTTATTTCCTTTATTTAGGCAGCCATCAAGCTCGTAGATGGACTGCCATACGCAACCTTTCTCGTTGGTTACAGAAGTTATTTATGCAGCCATCAAACTCGAAGATGTACTGCCACACGACCTCTCTCTTTGGTCGCAGTTGCTCAACTCCCCTTACTTACATTCTTTCTCTCTCTCCCTGGCCCTCACCCCCACTCTCCCTAGCCAGACACCCCCACAGACAGGATGTTTTTCTGGACATAGGGCGTTGACCTCCCCTAAGCAGGGGAACCTGGGTTTCGACGTAACAGTAAGCAAGGGAAATAAATAAATGTAAAATAATAGTAATAATAAATTTTAAAAAAACGGAAATTAGTAATCTTGATACTTTATTTAAATTCTATGAGTGAAAAACAAACACATAGGTATAATGAGGCTAATAACTAATATCAATATATTTGTAAAATGATTATCAATATGTAAAAGCATAAAGAAATTTTTTTCAATAGTTAATCACCAAACAATTACTTTAATGTACAGAAAATATTGTCTGAAATTTTCTTGTAAATAGTTATTTAATGAATTTCAAACCTTGTGAAAAATGTTTTTGCTTCTTAGTTATACGGATATAAGAATATTCATGTATATCATAATGTGTTGAATCCTCATGTAGCTCATAATACCAATGATTAGTATTGCATCACAATAAACAAATGCATTCAAATTGGCAAGAAATATTTTGTCTCATTGTACAATGTATATAATATTAATATTGCATCCTATTAATAAAATATCTTAACATATTACAATATATATCATGTTAGTATTGAATCATCTTGTATCATAATAATAACATGCACTCAAACTGGCAAGGAATATTTTGAATTTAAGAACAAATACAGAAAAAAAAGTTTTGATAATCGTCATAATTTATATAGAGAAAATTAATAAAAAAACATTTATAAACAATATTTAATATTAATAAGAAATCTTATTGGCAGCTGTTTATTTTTTAATATAGAGAGTTTCTTGATCTGAATGTAATACAAAATTTTATTTTTTATCCATCAAAATTATTTTAACAAAATTCCTTATGTAGGAAAAACTAAACAGCTTTATTTTGTAAAAAAAAATATGCACAGTAACAAATTAAAGAAAAAAATGTACTAAAAAATTAATAAAAAGAAAATATTGCAACTATAGTCATAGTAAACCTCATAGTACATAATTCAGTAGTCTGTTTAAAAAATTCAATTTAGAAATCGGCAATTAGGAGTCGGAAAATATTTTGGCCCACTGTCCAGCCCTGTTTACAATCTGATACTTCTTAATAATTAATTTTAAATTCATTAAAAAAAGAGACATTCAAAATTATTAATGGTAAAAAATAAACACAGAAAACTTCCAGATATAATAAGATAGTTCTTCACGCCGAAGACATCAGTTTTATCTTTTATTCCTGGTTAAATCATTTACTTAAAATACGAAAAAACTTCTTTTTTTAAAAAAAGAAAAGGTAAAACTTCATTGGGCACGTTTCAAATGTAGAAGAAGAATACGCAATTTATTCCCCGAGAATTTACTTATGCAGACATCCAAATGAAAAGCAGAGTTTCGAATTGTCGTCACGTCCACGATATCTTCGAAATGCAGAGCAGATAACCGCCCTACCCTCTGAATAAGACGCCATGAAAACTGTTTGGAAAATCAAGTTATAAATTCCACATTTACGACCCAATATTTCTTTTGATGTATTCCAGGCCCGTGTTGGCCGAGAAATGGTATTATTTGGCGGGCGGGACACATTGTTCCGTGTTGATCCATATACATATTATGCATTTCCAGAGGTTTTATTTCTTGATTGTATTGTTGAGCGTACTGCAGACGAGAAAGTTATACGTGTCTTTGCGATACAATAAATGAAACGGCAATCTTCAATTGAATTTGGGAGTTGCGACATGGAATTTCAACCAGATTTCGGTCCACTTAGGGCTTTGAAACTATTTTACAATTACGTTATGCCTGAGGAATATTAATGAAGTCAGAAAAAGGATGGCTTTAGTGCCAAGAAATATTTTTTTGTGAATATTATCATTTTTAAGTCCATGTATATAAAAGATATACGTGTATTGTGCTTCGTATTAATTTTTGAAGTGTAAAGTTTTCCTGCGTTTGTATTATAATAACATCTCAGATGAAAATTTGTAATAAGGAATACAACTTGAAATAATTTAATAATAATTTGGTATCCCCTGGAACAATATAATTTCATATATCGTGTTTCATATTAACAGCTGAAGTGTAACGTTTTTCTGCGTTTGTATTCTAATAACACCTCAGATAAAAAATTGCAATAAGGAATACAACTTTTCAAAGCGTTAATATTACTATGATAAGTAACTAAGAATTTTTAAAAATATTAAGCATTTTAGATTTTTTTTTTTTGAATATAAAATTTAAAACAAAATAAAATTATAATCCTAGTCAAATTAATTATTTAAAAAAAAATTTGCTTTGTTTCTTTTAATACACTCATTTAAATAAATATATTTGAAATGCTCTATTTTTAATTATTAAAGTATTTTATTTAGAATATTATTTTTACCTTCATTTCTACAATGTTAAAATATGAATTTTAAGTGAGAAATTGCATTGTGAAACACCCAATACACTAAATTATTTCGAAAATGGTAACGCTTTATAAGTAAAGAATATTCATTTAAACAATTCTGTTTCCTAGGAAGAAAACATTGACATAATATACATGAATCTAATGACTGGAAAAGTGCATAATTAGGACAAAAATAGAAATGAACTCAGCAATGGAGTTGAAACAGACACATTCCTAATTTACAGAGACGTCTCCCAACAATTCCAAGAATGAGTAGCAAAGAATGCTTCCAATAACAATAAATAAAGTATCAAGGAACTGGAAAGAATGTTTACGTTATAAACAAAGCTAAATCCAAACAACGTAGTTAGCTGAAGCCGTAAATCACGCAACATTCACATTTTCAAAAGATCATAACAATAAATTCTTATTCCCAGGGATAGTTGAAGCGTTTGTTCACCTACCGTGGTAAGGTACAACATAACTACGAAACGGAAGCAAAACTCAAAAAATAAAGTATAAGTGCAATTCCAATCTGAAAAGATAACTAACCTAAATCAAAAGCTTTATTTGTTTTGCATTTGTTCAAATAAAAGAAACTTTTTGTTTCTTCTTAATGTTTTTTTTAAAAGTTGGTAGCACATATTTGTTTCCTACTTATCAGGGACCTAATAATGAATTCTAATATTATACATAAAGTAGTGTAGTTTTAATAAAATAGTTGTTATAATAAATCTGACTATTTTACAAATGAATGATTTCTTTCTAATTTAATTTATTATTCATTTCTTATAAAGTTTTTTTAATTTTGAAGTAAGTAGTATTTTTAGTAGTAATTGGAAAACAATAAAGTAATAATAATAAAAAATAGTTTTCTAAATTTTTATGAAAAATTTCAAACTATTATAGTATCGCATAGATGATATATACATAATTATTTGTGTTAATATTATTGATAAAAGCTGCTATTCTAAATTTATAAAAATATATTTTTTAACTTATAATTGTCTTTCACTAATTTGAAATAAGTACATACAATAGAACATAAAAAGTTCAAACAATTCATTCGTTAAAATATTCGTTAACTTGTTATACACTGCTTTTGTCATTGATTATGTATTAGTATGATGAATGTAACAGATGGTCTTATACATGGATTTGCCTATATTGAGGTTTCCTATCCCTTCATAGGTAACAGTTTTAACAATAACATTTTAAACTTACAATTGCCTTCCACTAATTTGAAATAAGCATATACAATTCATAAAAAAGTTCATAACAATTCATTCGTTAGTATATTTGTTAGGCACTGCTTTAAAAATTTATGCATTAGCGTGTAGAATGTAATAGATGATCTTAATTATCTAGGCATGTTATCTATTTGGAATTTTCCTGCCCATTCCTAGGTAACAGTATTAGCTCAATGTAGTAACAATAGCTTTAACAACAGCATTTTTAACTTACAATTGTATTCCACTAATTTAAATTAACACAGATAATTCATAGAACAAGTCCAAAGAATTCATTCGTTAGCATATTTGTTGAACCTGTTCGACACTGCTTTGAAAATTTATATATTAGTAAAGCCAACGGCCGTACCATGCTGAATATACCGGTTCTCGTTAGATCACCGAAGTCAAGCATCATTGGGCGCGGTCAGTACTAGGATGGGTGACCACCTGGGAACACTGCGTGCCGTTGGCAAATTTGGGACCTGAATGGCCGAGTGTCTAGCGCTCTGGCGCTCGGTGCCACAGGTTTCGGGTTCGAATCCCGGCGGTGCCATGGATGTTTGTAGTGGTTCGGAATCCACTTTAAGCCGTAGGTCCCGGTCTCCTATGACTGTAAGAGCGTCACGGAGCAAAAGTCAGGCTTCTACCTACGGGTGCTCCATTACAACAGAAGCTGCTTCCTTCCCCTTCAATCATGAGTACATATGGGCTCGTGGGCTTGGCCAGCCAAGTGGGATAAGAAACAACAAACAAAACAATATATTAGTAAGACTCTCTGATGAGACTACTAATATATATATGATACTAATACCGGCACTAGTACTCTCTGTTGAGACTCTCTGATTAATGTGATTCTCTGACCAAATAACAACTTCAACAACATCACTGTTACCATAATAAAATTATCGACAGTTTGTAGCCTCATGAAAACGTGTCCATAAAGCACATGTCTTTAACATTGAAAAAAAAATTCATATCTTCATATCATTTATGAACCCATAGAAAATTAAATATCATATATATATGATTAAATATCATCAATAAAATATCATATATCAATATGTCTCTTTTCATACATATATCAATTTTATAATCTAAATATAAATGAGGACAACTTGATTACTATAAATGTTTCAGTAAATATTTATTTTCTAATATTCTTATCAATGCAATGTAGCAACATCTATTTTATTTACCCAAGAATAGATGCTTAAATGTGTTTTTTTAAAGTTTCAAAAGAAATAATGAAAAACTAAAGATGAATAATATATGTTTATTCAATTAATTTTTATTTCATAAGAAAAGTAAAGAAACGATTTTATGGAAAATTATTGTTAAAGAAACAACATTAATGTTTTCTGAATTCATTTAAATTTGTTATATTTTATTTTGTTATATCAATTAATAAGCATATCTATTTTAGAAATAAAAATAAAAATAAGAGTTGTGTGATATAATTTTTCCAGATTTAATTCAAGTATATGATACCTTGTTTTAGATGGAAAGCGGCAGAGTAAATAAATCCTCCATTTTATTTGATTGCTCGAATAACAAGGTCTATTCCTCTGAGATGTTTTGGAGGGAGTTTCATCCTACCTGAGATAAAACGCAAGTGAACTTTATTTACCAAAAGGAAAATCAAATATAGAACAAAATATTTACGACTCCTTCTTCTTCACGCAGAATTATTTTTATGAAGCAAAGCTCTTGGGTGTTCTTTCTTTCTTACTTAACCGAGATGAATTTTAGTATTTATCAAAATTTGTTTTTGGAAAAGGAAATCTAGAAATTTCTTACTGCACAAGGAAAGTGGAATTTTAATCTGCGTTTTCAAAAAGTATTTCTCTGCTAATGAAAATGTGTTTATTTAGAGCACGTAAGTTTTCAGACAAATTTTATAAGCATTGGACAGCCACAATCACGTTATAGTAGTAGAACGTGATAGCAAACTTGTAATAAGACAATGGTTTTGTTACCAATACTTGAGTTCATTGCTTTAAGAAATAAGGGATTGTCTAGATACAATTTAACACAGAAAACGTGAAAAGTCTCGCATAGGTGCAGAAGAATGATAAACGTACATAGAACTCAACATATGAACCCTGATATATTGATAATATGCATAGGTAATATATAAATGCATAATTTATGTATTTATCTTAATTTTATATTCCGATTAATATTTATTTTTAATAAAATTATCCATGTGCTAATACAAAATAATGCCCACAAAGTGTTGTATACAATTGTGTTATTACTAATCCCCCTGGTGCAGGAAAGCCTATACCAGGTCCAAGAGACCCCGTCGCAGGCGACTGGCCCAATGGCTAAGGGTAATATGCAACTTCATTTTAGCGAGGAACCAAGAAGGCTGAAGTCTGGCTAAACCTCAAGACAACGCTCTACAATGCTATTGGACCGGGACCTACTGTTTAAAGTGGATTCCGAACCATTACAAACATACATGACACCGCCGGGACTCGAATCCCAAACCTATGCTTCCGAGTTCTGGCCATTCGGCCAGAAGCCCCACAGTTGTTCTCAGAATGTTGAAAATGGAAACGCGATATGCATGTCTCTATAGCAGTTAAAATTAAATACTAATTAAATAAAGATAAATTCTTTGCAGAAATGATTTATTATATCTCAGCTACTTTAAAAAATAATAATTAGTCGTAAAATTATTGATACAAAAATTAAATTCAATCACTTTTCGGCTATTGTATACTGAATTATTGACTTATTATTATTTTAATTTTTAATGTTCCCTTTGGAAGACAGAACTTTCATGTACTTAATAAACATTCTTTGGAATTTGAAAAATGTAACATAAAATTGAAATGTTAATATATTTCGCAGTTTAGTACATTTATTGAAATTTAAATCATTGTTGACAGAAAATATACATCCTTATGCAATGAAAATTATCATTTCTTAAGTTTTGTAACATCTTAACAATGCTTCTTTGTTGCATGAAACGGAGAATTCGTGATATTCGTATTATACAATCGTATAGTCATACCAATCAGATAAAACCAATCGGATGAAAAATTCCACAGCACTCAGGAATTCCATCTTCATTGACATTCTTATTACATGCTTTTCCAAACTGTGAAATGCGATTACCTTATCAGGGAAGATTCATCTACATTCATATAATAGGTATGAGAAAATCTCTAATACAGGCTCAGTTAATGAGATTCATTTTAAGATTCACCTGAATTAAATTTATTGAATGCATTTTCATAAATTTCAAAACAGCGTTTTGCATTCAATAGCTTTCTGCTTTCAAAATATCAACAATTAATAGAAAAAATGGTAAAAATCTAGAATCCTGTAGCCCTTATGCCAAATGTATTGCCAGGATGCCAAATTGCTAAGTAAGCATAAGTAGTTTTCGCGGTAAAATGATATTACGCAAAAATTCTTCACTGGAATGGCAAATCGCCAAATAAACAAACAAAATGGCTGCCGGAGTTCGGTGTTATTGTAAAACGCTATTTCGCCACAGTTCATCTCCAAACATTGCTATTACGCCAACATTAGTAGCCGAACAGCTCTAACGTCAAAGCGATAAACTTTGACTTAAAGGCTCTTTCAGGAATAAAGAACCTTTAAGTCAAAGTTTATCGCTTTAACGCTTTAATGTTATCTCTATCCTGTCAAAATTTTAATTTTTGGAATGCTTTATTGCTTTATCGCCAAACTGTTTCACTCAGCAAAGTTAGTTTTTAAATTGCTTTTAAACCAGAAGTTAATGCTTTATCGCCAAATTTTTATCACTAAAAAAAATTTTATTCCTTCAATAAGTTTCCATCAAATGCTATCGCTTTTACGCCAAAATATAGCACTGTTATGGCAAAAACAAATTATACCTAAATTGTATTTACGCCAATTTATATCGCTTTATCGTCAAAATTTTACCACTAATAGGGCAAAATTTTAATGTTTTCTATTTACGCCACATATTTCCCCTTTAATGGTAAATTATATCCTTATTTTGCCAAAATGTTATTTCTAAATTGCTTTTACGTCAAATTTAACCGCTTTATCGCCAAATTATTACGTGGAATTTTGTTTTGTTTACTCATAACAATGTATAATTTTAACAACGATAATAATCGCTATAATGATAAAATTACGCCAAAATTATTCGCTAATACGCCAATTTTTTTTTCTACTATGTTAAAAAATATTTCATGATGCTTACGACGCCGTATTCGAATGATAAAAAAAAGTTTAAAAAAGTTTAAAAAAAGAAAAGAAGGAAAAATAAAAAAAAAGAATAAACCAGAGAATAACTTACATTTTATTCTGATATATCCTTTATTTGAAGCGAAAATTATCTTTTTATTGTCTCACTAAAACCTGTCCTTGCATAGACCTATCAAATGAATGAAGAAAACAAGAACAGTATCACAAAACCACAGAAAAAATTAATACGTTCTAGAAATCTTTTTCTTCTGTGAACTAACGTTCTAAAATTAAAAAAGTTAAATTTTTCCGCGCGAATTCGTATAACGGTTGCCACAAAAACTTAACTGTGCCAACAGCATTAAAAAGAAACATCACAAAACCACAGAACAATTTAATGCGTTCGATCGACGTTTTCGCCGTGAACTAACTTTCTAAAAATAAAAAGTAGCATTTTTTCGCGCAAATTAAAATAACAATTATTGTAAAACCTTAGCTATTTCAACAGCGTTAAAATGAAAATAATTATTTGATAATCAAATATAAGTTATTAATCAATTAAAAATCGTCTTTCTTATTTGTTTTGTATTTTCATGAGTGGCAAAATCATAAAAATTGTTTATTTTCTGTATCATATACTGTAAACATATGTCATAATAACAATATCAGAATAATGAATAATTTATCGGAATAAATATTTAAAAGAATACATATTTTGTCCTCTATTTACTATAACAAAAAAATTCTGCAAATAACTATCAAAGTAGAAATAAATAGTCATTATATTGTTCAGAAAAAGAAGAAGTTAAGAATTCCTCTAGAGTAATGTAACCCTAAAGAAATTGTCGGAACATTGGCGAAATTTTCCAGGTAGCAAGATTGGCTAATTTCTCAGAGGTACAGTATTCTAGATTCTAACCGAAAAAAATTTCATTTTTAACCACAAAGTTTAGATTTTGTATAAATCCTTATTTATATCATTTAACAAGATAGTCTTGTGAAGTAGAAAATATTAACTCTCATTACAAATACGAATATCATTTAATGCCGGTAGTTGTGAAGCGTACTTTTATAACCATCGTATTAAAACCCAAGCCATTGAAAATTTTACGACTGCACTGATTCACTTCTCATAGAGGTTAGCAATCAATAATTTAATATGCATACCATTCTTCCGATGAAAGTTCCAGATAAACTTATTAAAATAAAGTTCAGAAAACTCGGGCGCTCCATCTCCATTGATATTCTCATTACTTGGCTTTTCCAAACAACTGTTAAATGCGATTACCTCATCGACGACGAAGACTCATCTGCATTCATATAGTGGTTGGTTAGAGGAAAACCTCCAGTACAGGCTCAATTAATTCAGAGGTCTATTAAAGACTCACTTCGACTAAATTTATTAAAAGCATTTTCAGAACGGGCGCTCTCTACGTCTGGGAACTTCCTTCTCTGGGCAAAACCCAAAAAGAACAAGAAGCGCTTGCCCCCTAAAAATCCCGCGCGACTTGAAAGGAGATCAGAACTGAGTTGAAGATACTAAGGAAGGTATTGTGATTACGGCATTCCAGAAGAAAAGGACTTCAAGATTTAATAGCTAACAGGCGCTCTCTGATCTTATGTTAATTAAAAGATGTGGAATGCCTAGGCATCTTAATAGCACGCGATTCACCGAATAGCTGACCCTCCTGAGTGTATTACCCCAGGCAGTAGATTTTGCAAAAGGGGGGATGGCTTCCTGTTGTGTTCGCCTTTAATTTCATCATTTTGGCGGATTGAAGGTCACATTAATTTCTAAATTACTGTTGTGTTTTGTTCTCTCTCTACTGGACTGTGGCGTAATGTTGCTTATGCAGAATGGAAAACTATTACATCTACAACTGAAATAATTAATATCCAACACAACCCCTGTTCCTCTGAGTAATTAGTTTTAAAGTTATTAGTCATTCCAGCTGTTGTGAGTACTTTTAGCGTTTTCGCTGACGGTGAATTTACTACAGCACACTGTTTGTTGGTCAGATATAATATTGCAGGTTTCATACTACATTTAATCAAAAAGTGCAAACGTGGTGTATGTCCAAGAAATTGCGGTAACAATCCGAAACTGCAAACACTACTTAAACTTCTGTTGTAATACAGTTATGTTCCCCAAATTCCTTGAATGTTGTTATTTCATCTCCTTTGGAACATCATAGCTTTTGCTTTATTTTAATATTGCTGGAAAGATTCCATTATGAAGTTACGAAAGTGCTGTAATTTTGTAAATGGAGAAATATTTTGCTAAAGAAGTTCTTTAAAATGATCTATTATAGTCAAATTTAAACAAGTTGTTTTAAATAGGAATCATTAGCACTATTTAAGGATATATGCCATTAGTTCTAAATCATGAATGTGACTGTAATTTAAAAGAATTGCTCCATTTTATTTATATATGATTAATATTACAAAACTATATATATCATATTGTTCTAAGCGGCCTGATGCCCAATTTGCTAGTGCTCTGGAAGTTGGTACCATAGGCTTCAGGTTCGAATTCTGGTGGTGGCATGCATGCTTGTTAGTGGTTCGGAATCCACATTAAACTGTAGATCCATGTCTAATTAAAAGAACGTGTGCATAAATGGTTTAACATACCGTCATTTTAAACTATCGAAATGTTAATAAAGCCACACCGTTGTGAATTTTGCCACTGTACAGATTCATTTCTCATAGAGGTTAGCAATCAATAATTTAATATGCATACCAGTCTTCAGATGAAAGTTCCAGATAAATTTATTAAAATAAAGTTCAGAAAACTCGGAGTCAGCCATCTCCATTGATATTCTCATTACTTGGCTTTTCCAAACAACTGTTAAATGCGATTATCTCATCGACGACGAAGACTCCTCTGCATTCATATAGCTGGTTGGTTAGAGGGAAACCTCCAGTACAGGCTCAATTAATTGAGAGGTCTATTAAAGACTCACTTCGACTAAATTTATTAAAAGCATTTTCAGAATGGCGCTCCACGTCTCTGGAAACTTCCTTCTCTGGGCAAAACCCAAAACGAACAAGAAAGCGTTTGGACCCCCCTGAAAATCCCGGGCGGCTTCAAAGGAAGAGAAGATCAGAACTGAGTTGAAGATACGGAGGAAGGTATTGTGATTATGGCATTCCAGAAGAAAAGCACTTCAAGATTTAATAGCTAAAAGGCGCTCTCTGATCATATGTTAATTAAAAGACGTGGAATGCCTAGGCATCTTAATAGCACGCGATTCACCGAATAGCTGACCCCCCTGAGTGCAGTACCCCAGGCAGAAGATTTTGCAAAAGGGGGGATGGCTTCCTGTTGTGTTCGTCTTTAATTTCATCATTTTGGCGGATTGAAGGTCACATTAATTTCTAAATTACTGTTGTGTTTTGTTCTCTCTACTGCACTGTGGCGTAATGTTGCTTACGCGGAATAGAAAACTATTACATCTACAACTGAAATAATTAATATCCATCGCAACCCCTGTTCCTCTGAGTAATTAGTTTTAAAGTTATTAGTCATTCCAGCTGTTGTTAGTACTTTTAGAGTTTTCGGCTGACGGTTAATTTACTACCGCACACTGTTGTTGGTCAGATATAATATTGCAGGTTTCATACCACATTTAATCAAAAAGTGCAAACGTGGTGTATGTCCATGAAATCGCGGTAACGATTCCGAAACTGCGAACACTACTTCTGTTGTAATACAGTTATGTTCCCCCAAATTCTTTGAATGTTGTTATTTCATCTCCTTTATAGCATCATAGCTTTTGCTGTTATTTAATATTGCTGGAAAGATTCCATTACGAAGTTACGAAAGAGCTGTAGTAATTTTGTAAATGGAGAAATATTTCGCTAAAAAAGTTCTTTTAACTTTAAATGGAAATCTTATATTCAAATTTAAACAAGTTGTTTTAAATAGGAAGCATTAGCGCTTTTTAAGGATATATGCCATTTAGATCAAAGTCATGAATGTGACTGCAATTTAAAATAATTGCACCACTTTATTTATATATGACTAATATAACAAAACTACATATCTCATGTTGTTCTAGGCGGCCTGATGATCAATTGGCTACTGCTCTGAAAGTTGTTACCATAGGCTTCAGGTTCGAATTCTGGTGGTGGCATGCATGTTTGTTAGTGGTTAGGCATCCACATTAAACTGCACGCCCATGTCTGATTAACCGAACGTGGGCATAAATGGTTTAACATACCGTCATATTAATAAAGCCACACCATTGGGATTTTTAACACTGTACATATTCACTTCTCATAGAGGCTAGCAATCAATAATTTAATATGCATACCACTCTTCAGATGAAAGTTCCAGATAAATTTATTAAAATAAAGTCAGAAAACTCGGGATCTCCCATCTCCATTGATATTGTCATTACTTGGTTTTTCCAAACAACTGTTAAATGCGATTACCTCATCGACGACGAAGGCTCATCTGCATTCATATAGCTGGTTGGTTAGAGGGAAACCTCCAGTACAGGCTCAATTAATTCAGAGGTCTATTAAAGAATCACTTCGACTAAATTTATTAAAAGCATTTTCAGAACGGCGCTCCACGTCTCTGGGAACTTCCTTCTCTGGGCAAAACCCAAAAAGAACAAGAAAGTGTTTGGACCCCCCCTGAAAATCCCGGGCGACTTCAAAGGAAGAGAAGATCAGAACTTAGTTGAAGGTACTGAGGAAGGTATTGTGATTACGGCATTCCAGAAGAAGAGCACTTCAAGATTTAATAGCTAAAAGGCGCTCTCTGATCTTATGTTAATTAAAAGACGAGGAATGCCTAGGCATCTTAATAGCACGCGATTCACCGAATAGCTGACCCCCCTGAATGCAATACCCGAGGCAGAAGATTTTTCAAAAGGGGGGATGGCTTCCTGTGTTCGCCTTTAATTTCATCATTTTGGCAGATTGAAGGTCACATTAATTTCTAAATTACTGTTGTGTTTTGTTCTCTCTACTGCACTGTGGCGTAATGTTGCTTACGCGGAATGGAAAACTATTACATCTACAACTGAAATAATTAATATCCAACACAACCCCTGTTCCTCTGAGTAATTAGTTTTAAAGTTATTAGTCATTCCAGCTGTTGTTAGTACTTTTAGCGTTTTCGCTGACGGTGAATTTACTACAGCACACTGTTGTTGGTCAGATATATAATATTGCAGGTTTCATACTACATTTAATCAAAAAGTGCAAACGTGGTGTATGTCTAAGAAATCGCGGTAACAATAATCCGAAACTGCAAACACTACTTAAACTTCTGTTGTAGTGCAGTTATGTTCCCCAAATTCTTTGAATGTTGTTATTTCATCTCCTTTATAACATCATAGCTTTTGCTTTTGTTTAATATTGCTGGAAATATTCCATTACGAATTTACGAATGTGCTATAGTAATTTTGTAAATGGAGAAATATTTTGATAAAGAAGTTCTTTTAACTTTAAAAGGAAACTCAAATTTAAACAAGCTGTTGGAAATAGAAAATATTAGCACTATTTAAAGATATATGCCATTTTGTTCTAAGTCAGGAATGTGAGTGTAATTTAGAGAATTACACAATTTTATTCATATATTCGTAATATGACACCCATATATCACATGTTGTTCTAGATGTACTTGTAAATACCTCATGTTGTTCTAGATGTACTTGTAAATACCTCATGTTGTTCTAAATGTATCATGAATATTTAATGTTTCCCTAAATGTGCTCGTGAATACCTCATATTGTTTTAGCTGCACGCATATCTCTTGCTTTAAATGTACTCGTAAATTCCTTTATAAATCATTCTATAGCCTTAACATTAGTCGAATCATAAATTTAATATTAAACGACTTAATTAAAATACTTTGGCAAAATTCAGTCGTTGAACTGTTAATAAAAGGTAAGCATTTAAATTAAACATTGACTAATCCATCAGGCATTCCTACAAAAAGCTATAAACCTTGAACTCCAAGTTGATAGATTCTCCTTTCAAGGCCGGTTTGACCCTTACGTTAGACTTTGGACTTTGCATGTTTTTTTTTCCCGTTAGACTTTGGAACCGATAATGGGGGAGGGAAAAGAGAAAGGGGTGTGTACAAGAGTCAAGTGAAGACTTCCAGACAGTACAGAGGGTACAAAGAACGAACTGGCTTAAAAAAACTAGTTTTTAAGATGATTTTGTAAATACTTGCTATATAATTGTGTTTTGTGTGCTATATGTTGAAGTTGGGCAGTGCTGTCTTTGCAAATTTTAATAAATACGGTAGCTGAACATTTGCGTATTTATTTTAAGAAATAATTTAGTCTGGCAATGAACAACGCTGAATTAAGACCACACGTATTTATGGTCTTTCTAACTGTGTTATATGTTGCAATTGTGCAGTACTGTCTTAGCAAATTTTAAGCTATACATGGTAGCTAAACATTTGCGTATTTATTTTAAGAAATAATTTAATCTGTCAATGAACAACATTGAATCAAGAGCACACGTATTTATGGTCTTTCTAACTTTTACTCATTGGTAAAGCATTTACAATAAATATTTATGATTTAAAAGCTGGAATTTTTTTTTTAAGAAAGAACAACTTCTAGATAGAATTGGTTGAAACAAATCCATTGCAAAGAAATAAAAATGAATGTATTGGATGAACATTTAAATCGCAATTTTTTTGAAGAAAGTTCTATTTTATATTTAAATTTTTCTTTAAAATTAAAATGTCGACATTTAAAACATTTTACATTAAACATTTAGCAAGAATGTTAAACTTCACACGTATAACACAAGAGCAAATAACCGATTCAGATGAAAAAAAAGAAAAAAAAAAACTTTTTCATTATGTTGTTTCTTTTAAGCGTGCTAACTACACGAGATAATTAATCTCTAGATTTATAAAAAAATAAAATTTATTTTATTGAAATGAAAACATTGATATTTTTTCTTTATGCAAATACTGAACCAAATTTATGAAAAAAAAATGACTAAATCAATATGCATTCAAGCATTTTTTTTATCAAAACTTCTGATAGGAATCAATTATTTCATCTTTAAGGATTCTAAGAAAAAAATTTCTTTAATTAATTCCTTCAACCTGAAAACATTCATTTATTTTTCAGATATATGTTTTTTTTTTCTGTTCTCTGCAATCAAAAGTCACATCTGTATTTCAAAGCGTCATTAATCAATATGACATTTCCTTTTTTATAAAGAGTTTCAGTAAGTCAAAATAAAAAAAAGCAGATACATATTATTTTATATTTAATAAATTTTACCTTTTCAGCTTATACGCCGTTTTTTTACGAGTAAGATTGTTTTAAAAAGTCGTTTTTACTTTTAAATAAATAATTAAATATTGAAATTATTCAACTTTTTTTCGTCTTTTCTGCTAATGGTTAGAATTTTACTGCTGTTATTAATTATCCTATTTAACAATTTTATTTGTGAAAAAATTACTTTGAAATAAATTTTAAAAAGTTGATTGTATATAAAAAATGCTTTAGAATGAGATCAAGGATTAAAAGAATACAATTTGAGAATCAGCATATAAAATGTTTAAAATTTGTGTTTAAATCAATTTATTTTAAATATTTGTAATGTTATTTTTACAACTTTAATTTATGTATAACATATTTATATCCAGTACTTAGTTTATAACAAGTCATATTTTTTTTATCAAATCAGATTTAAGTTATATTTTTCAAGTAATAGATATCCTATATATAAATTCATAATTTTTTATAAGTCATACTTTTTAATAAAGTCATATTTACAAAGTAGTACATATTTTATATCAAGTCATACTTTTTTTATTTAATTAAAACTACATTTTGTTTTTTGATATCTAAAGTTTTCTAGGTATTTTTTTCAAGAACATTTTAACTTGACTAGTTAGCACTGGTTTCTGGATAAAAATCCAAAGAATTTTATTTTAAATTACGCAAAACTTTTACAGATTATAAATAAAAACTATAAGCATAGCAGCTATTTTATCATTCAAGATTTTTGTTACTGAATTTACTGAAAGAAACACAAGAAAATTTCAAAAACAATAAAACGTATTCACTCTTTGTCAACATTGCAGGAAGTACAAGTGAATATAATGGCTATACTATACGAACAATAAGTTTCTTTCATTATTTTATTTTATGCAAGCCATCCTGCATTTACCTTTTTATCAAATTAAATGATAAATATTGACTGAATAACTATTAACTATAACTATAATAACCAGAATAACTATAAACTATTTAAACCATAGTAACGCTTTTAATTATTAAAAGAAAATGATATGCGTATTATTTTTTCAATTGATTTATATTGGGAATGATATACAATGCTTAAAAATCAGATTAAAACTACTTGAGTAGTCAAATTCTAATGAGGAATGAATTATTGAAGACTTGTTAATGCTATGATGCTACATCATATTGAAATGTTCCTTAAGAATACTAAATTGAGGAATTAGCCAAATTCTGTTTAACAAAAAGTCTGCTTATAAATATCTAAGATAAATAGGCTATAGAAGAATTATTTATATGTTGAAGAGTTTTCTATGGCATATCACATTTCAATGCATATCATTAAGTTTTGAATAAATATAATTATATAAATAACCCGATATCCTGACGAAAATATGTTTAAAATTGAAAATTATGCCAATTCACTATTAATCCAAACTTTTGAATTCCCTTAAAAATGTTAATAAAATCAAGTAAATATATTGTCTTTTCCATTAACAAAATCCATTATAACTTGTAGCAGCTTTCATGTTTATATATGTATGTTAAATAATTTTCCGAGGTGTGCTTTTTTTTTTTATGCAATGACAAGAAGTAGACAGAAATCTCGTATTTTATCTTAATATAAATCACATAAATTAAGTATGAACTTGTTAAAAATTATCATTATCTAAATTTAAGAACGAGCCCAGAACTAAATAAATTTGCTATCGATTCATGCAAAGATTAATTAAAACGCCGCTAAAATCTGCATAGGCGTGATGCTGCATAAATATTTCTCACCGAAAACTAATCATGGTGGTTTGACGGATGCATAAAAAAGCATATGGCGCCTTGTTATTAACCATTCTTCTGCCATGAATCATACAGTTAGTATCCGATTACGATTAAACGCCTGGAAATCTGCTGGAACCTTTCCAAATGGAGGTGAACCTATGTATAAAAAGACGAACGCGAGGCAAGATGATCCATTGCGTAAAATCATGTTTCCCTTTCCTGCATAGTTGTCTCCAACAACTAAAGGCATTCAGCTCAGTCCGTGATTGACCTTAATGAAGTTCAGCTATTGAGTTACTTTTCCCTTATTAATGGGACTTTTTTTTTTAGCCTTTGGAGATAGCGTCCTTTATTCATGCCTTTTCTTCGAAATAATCTTCCCTAATGAGTAAGAGTAGGGATTTTTTTGTTGGTTGCTGCTAATAATAAATCTCGCCATGGTGACATACATGATGGCATGTTGATGGTTGGGGAAAAAATTGTTTTAAGTGAAGCATTTTGGCAAAATAAGGGATTAACAAAACAGGTCATAGATAGAATAATATTAAGGTTCAATAAAAAGCGTTTTGATTGCATTGAGCAAAAATTCCCTTTAAAAATTGAGTAAAAAGCTTGAATTGAGATTGAGCAAAAAGTTCGTTATTTAACCACAATTTTTAAAGGACTGATTTTGATTTTTACCGTAAATGCAAAATTGATTTGCAAATTGTATTTTTTTACAGTATTGTAAAGGTACAATAAATTAAAATAAAAATGATTTTAAGTATAAATATTTATATAGAGATGGCTATTAGGAAACATAACTTTTATTTAAAAGCTTATAATACAAAAACGGGCCAAATAGTTAACCAAATGTATGGCTTTTATTTCAAATAAACACTTTATTTGCATCAAGTAAATTATTATTAGTAAATAGTAAATTAGTAAGTAGTAGTAAATTATTATTAGTAGTAGTTACTTAAATTGAGCATTATTTCGCACTATATTATATATATAAACTATATATTTTTTAAATACATGGAAGGAACCCAATTGAACAGTACAGTGGTAACCTGAATGCAGAAGAGCCTCAGACTGAATTCATTGATTCGTTCCTATTACTAGGAAACCTACTGCCGGTATTAGCTACATGCAAATTGTAATACAACAAAATCATCATAGCATTATTAATTCATAAACACTGATATATATATATATACATAGATCAGTGTTATATATTAGTGGTTCGGAATCCACTTTAAGCCATAGGTCCCGATCTCCCATGACTGTAAGAGAGTCACGGAGCCAAAGTCAGACTTCTATCTACAGGTGCTCCATCACAACAGAAGCTGCTTCCTTCCCCTTCAATCACGTATGGGCTCGTGGGCTTGGCCAGCCAAGTGGGATAAGAAACAACAACATATATATAACAATTAAGCATATATATATATTGAAAAATAAACGATCTTATGGCTGATTTTATCTAAGCTTCTGAAAATTTAAAATGCATTTTAAACTAAAAATTGTATTTATTATCCATTATTATGAATATAATTATTATGTCTTCAAAGTTAATAAGAATTCTTTCAGTAATAACAGGTTTTAATACATAAAACACACTTTAGAAAAATAAAATATTTTCCGCAAATCAATGAAAACTCTTAAGTAATTTCTAGATTCATTCTTCAATGAATCAAATAATAATTTGATCAGCAATATCAATAATTACAACAACAATATTTTATATTGAGAATTTTCTGAAAATATTCCAATAAACGCTAATATTATTATAAAAGCAAAATTGAATTTTTTTGTTTAGAAACATGAAGTTTTCTTTCTTCATTAGATCAAAACAGCTTTTTTATTAACAAAGTTAACAGAGTATTGATTCACGATGAATTCATTTCGGTAATTTTAATCATAGAAACAACATGTTTTTCTCTTTCAAGAAATATGATTGCTTTTTAATAAACTTGAGAAGTATTATCATCGATTCATTTTTTAATCAATTCCAATATATTACTTATTTGATATTTTAGATGTATTACTTATTTGGAATGAGGCATATTCTTTTATTCCAGCAATGGATGAACATCAGATTTATTCATTAATTCTCTTGGAAAAATATTGTAAATATTCAAATTTAATAAAACTTTTTCCAATGAATAAATTATTATGGCATTTTGTTTGAATATATTATCTTGCTTTGTAAGAGCTCATAGAAATGAAATTCTCAAAAACTTTATCTAAGCCATATTAATTTATTCAATAAAAATAAGTTTTATTACAACAACTCCATTATATATCAAATTTTCATCACGTAATCTTCTACTTAAACCACTGATGTATTTCTAATAGGAAAAAAAAAAAGAATTATAATGAGCCATTTCTATTCCAGAAAGCATCCAGATGTAAAATATAATTATCCAAAAAAGCAGATCATTATTTGACAATTTTCGTCGTGAAATATAACATTAGCGAGTCATAATGTAATTTATTTTCTCTGTAATAACTAATAAACTCATACTTTATGTCTTTAAATGGCATTTTTATATCCCGAGTTTTAAACTGGGAATAACTATAAGATTCAAATTGATTTTAAGAAATATATTATGAAATTTTAACTAATATATAATTAAACTAAACTTGAAAAATTGAGAGATTTACTGTTGATTTAATTTAATCTTCTTAAAATAAAATTTATTAAAATTACTAATATTTTTAAATTAAAAATCATAAAAATGAAATTCTCTAAAACTTTATCTAAGCCATATTAATTTATTCAATAAAAGCAAGTAATGTAAAAAAAAAAAAAAAAAAAAAAAAAAAAAAAAAAAAAAATAAAGTCAATTCCTACTATTTTTTCACTATATTGCAGAAAATTTTTTTACAAATAAAGTTAAAATTTTCCTCTTACATCTGGTGCCTCTTACATCTGGTCTTGAAATTTTCCTCTTACATTTTTATTAGATACATGCAATTTAATTCTAAAAGAAAACAAAAATTAATTAATTAAATTTAATTAATGAATTAATATTTGAAAAAACTGTATTAACATCAAGTGTCCTCCACTACAAGTTCAAAAAAATGTATTTGAACTTGAATGGATGAATAAAAAGTATTTTATGAACGATTGAAAACAAGATATATTTGAACAAGATATATATAGGGAGAGTGTGAACTAATAGTAGGAATTGAATAAGTTTTATTACAACAAGCCCGTTCTGTATCAAATTTTCATCACGTAAACTTCTACTTAAACCACTTACGTATTTCTAACAGAAAAAAAAAGAGAGTCATAATGAGCCATTTCTATTGCAGAATGCATTCTGATGTAAAATATAATTATCTGAAAAAGCAGATCATTATTTAGAAATTTTCGTCGTGAAATATAACATTAGTGAGTCATAATGTAATTTATTTTCTCTGTAATAACTACTTTTTAATAACTAATAAACTCAGACTTTATATTTTCAAATGGTATTTTTATATCATGAGTTTTATACTATGAATAACTTTAAAATTCAAACTGATTATAAAAAGTATATCATGAAATTTTAACTAATAATTTTGCACATAATTAAACTGTACTTAAGAAATAAAGTTATTTAATTTAAACTTCACAAATTTGATTTTTTTAAACCAAAGTTGCTTTTATTAACTGTCTGTTGTGCCTATAAATATAATTATTATCCCCTTAAAGTTATAAATACTTTCCGTAGCAATTGGAATTTATATTTAAAAATAAATTTTAAAAAAATAAAATATTCTCAGTAAGAATCTAGATTTCTTCTACAATGCATCAAATAATAATTTAATCTGTATCATTAATAATAACAGAAATAAAATGTTTTATATTAATATACCGTGCCAAATTATTATAGTTTAAAAATAATACTGTAACAACAAAAAAACATTGAAAAAATTCAAAATGAAAAAAATATAATAAATAAAGAAAATAAAATACAAAACAATATTGAAATTTAATTTATTAATTTTCATTTTATCAACATTCTTGTACTGAAATTATATAATCCTGTGCCTTTCTTTCATATTTAGAGTTAAATATTTTTATGGTTAATAAATTTTTATTCTGTTTTCTATACATTTAATTTAAATTTTGTCAAAATTTCTTCTACATATATGCTATCAAAACTTTTATTACAATTAAAACGTTGTTTTCCTACAAAGTAACAATATTTTGTGGTGCATTATTTGACGCATTTATCATAACAATCGTTAGATACAAAAAAACAGGTTGAATATTACATATAAATTCATTAGATATATACAACAGAAATAATATTATGTCAGATGAAAGGTTATTATAAACAACATCCAAAATAACTTAAAACGCCTCTCTAGTAGCCCAGAGTAACGTGGGAAGCGGATTGCGTCCGAAAAAGGTAATTATCAACTACAACTTGTACAACTATGTAAATAATACCTAACTAGAGGGTTCATCGGAAGTATATTGGGATAGGTAACATATAATTACAAGTATTATCCATATAACTTACAAGTGAGTGTGTAAAGTGGAAAGATAACTGCGGCGAAAAATTGTAATTATGAACAACACCAGTAAAGCAATGTAAATAATGCAACATCTATTGCGACACTTACCATCTAGTTATAAACAGTAAGAGAAAACTATGTCTATAATGCTCGATTCATAGGCCAGTGTAACGTGTGCCGGAAATAGATTGCATCAGAAAAAGGTTATTATCAGCAATGCCAGTACAGTAAATAAAAAACTTGAGGCACATCGTAAGTATATTGGGATAGACAACATATAATTACAAACAATATGTGACAACAATGTGCTTAACGCTCGACTCGTACGGCCAATAATGTGGTTGCGCCAAATGTTCCAGGTTAAAATCCGTTGATTGGTTTGGGTTTTCGCTCTACGGTCATTTTGTGCACATTTTGGGCTAATTAGACCTGGACAAACAGTTTAACATGGATTGCGAACCACTCACAAACATCCATGCCGCCGCCTGGATACGAAACGGAAGCCTGTGGTCATGGGCCGGATTTAGAAGAAAAGAGGCCCTAGGCTATTTCACTTATGAGTCCTTTCACCTCCGATTTTTAAGTTTGTAAATTACATGAGAGATAATAAAATACATCATTACTGTGACATATGTCAATATTTTAAATGAAACATGTTGTGATTGGTACTAATCTTTATAAAAAAATGTGGCACGGATAATAAATAAAAAAAATCGAGAACACTTAATAAGAAAATTCAAATAATAAAAATCTTTGACTACGAAAATAAAATATGCAATAAAAATTATCATATTTTCTATCAAATTAAATTAAATATATTCAATACATTGATTAAAGGAAATTCAATTCAGATAAATTTATTTCATAATAATTCGCATTTAAAGTTT